>CAKALU010034153.1:0-169531 GCA_916700995.1 Hozukius guyotensis | reverse complement strand
TTTTCAAATTAAGAGATATTCTTGTGCTTGCCCACTCGTTTTCTTTGCTAATCTAGTCATATGTCTGTATCAGTGTTGATATAACGCCTTATGCTGCACTGACAACTTGTGTTACTGTTCAGATGTGTAGCAAATTAAAGAAGAAGGAAACGGCATATAGTTTCTTGGTAATGTGTTACGAGCCTCCAGAACAGCTTCAATGCACCTTGGCATAGATTCCCGCTTCGCTTGTACAGTTTGGAGAACGTACATCTCATGAAATCTCCCTGCACCTTGGCATTTTTTCAAAGGGTAGTTGGGATGCCTCTAAAACAAGGACACTTTGATAGACGGACAGATTGCCTGCTTGGCCAGAATTCATAAAATATTCATCAACTCTTTAATGTGAATTTTAAATGTTAAAATAGATGGATCAGTAATTCCAGCCAACTGCAGAGGGAACACCGATATTTGGCTTATTGGAGAAACACAAATGCATCTTTTGTGGCAAGAAGTGTAGGCACAACATAGTTTTCAAAGGTGAGATATGATGACACTCTAAAGAGACCAGTAAAAAGTTATAGTGTGATAAAACATTCCTTGGCACTGTAAAACTAAAGAAAATATGATTACCCTTGAAACCTGGATGTGCTGTAGATCTTCCTGCCTTGCTGTGCTTCCTCTATTCTTCCACTGGGATTTAATAGTTGGATAAATCAAATGAATGAATGAGAAAGCATGAGTTGGAAGTCTGACATCTCTGCCTTTTTAGACAAATTTCACTGTTCTAATTTCACTTTTTTTTTTTACCTGGCCGCCACACAAACTGATTACAAATGCACCCTAGTCCTCCGGATGAGTCCTATTTGTCAGAGCTATGTGACAAGGTGTTTCATAGGTGATTCATAACCCCGCTGTAATGCAATTTCACTTCAAGCAGAAGATAATGAATTAAACAGCTTTGAATGATATCAATTCAATTATCTCCGATGGATCAAATCATTAACCGAGAACCGGACATGATTCATTTACAGCAAGAGTGTAAAAGCTACTTTGTGGTTGCAGATGTTAAGTTATGCATATTCCGCTAGGTGTACGGGTGAGAGGTTAGCATCTGTTCAGGTCATGCTTAGCATCTGCCTGGGCAACTGGAAAATATTTCCCTGTCCAACACCCTACGGTGCAGCTTGAACAAACAACAGGCGTGAGGCCTGACACAAATACCTAATTTTACCGGTTTATTTGGCTGCTGTATTAACACACTTATGTTCTAGCCTCGTAGCCAGCTTTAACAAGTCAACAGATGCCAGGTGGTGTGAATACAGTATTAGGTGTAGGGCTTTCCAACGGTTTGCATTAATTCAATGAACAAGCTTAAATTAGTTGAAATGTGAAATGGAGAAATCCATACACAACTTTTGTCATCCTAGAATTTTAAGCAAATAAGTACAATTTTTCATTTGTTTGCATTTGCCATCTGCACTTTTAGGGTATCATGCTAAATTATCAGTTGTTATTTTTATTTCACACCACAAAAAAGTAACAACTCCTATTTGCCAGTACTGTCACGGCACAGGTAGCACTAGTAAATATTATTTGTTGTTAGATCTAGGGGATTTAATTACCACTAAATGGTACCAGCTTTTGCGGGAAACAGGTCGAGCTCGCCTGAAACCTGATGAGAAACCTGATCCTGTTCTAGTTTAGTCTAGTCAGACAGCAATGAATGCATCAGGCAGCTAAAAAGTGAAGCCAATGCTGAAGTGCCTTAAACTTACTTGTATTATTTCTAATAGTCAGCAGGGGGCGACTCCCCTGGTTCAAAAAGAAGTCAGATTATATAGAAGTCTATGAGAAAATGACCCTACTTTTCACTTGATTTATTACCTCAGTAAACATTGTAAACATGAGTTTATGGTCTCAATCACTAGTTTCAAGTCTTCTTCAATACAGCATGATGTTCATTTAGTAAATTATGGTCCCATTTAGAGTGCAATAGACCATAAAGCAGGGTATGCTTTAGGGCGTGGCTACCTTGTGATTGACAGGTCGCTACCACGGTGTTGTCCGTTCTGGGAGTTGTCCGTTATTTCGTCTTAGAACTTTAACCCTTTCACAGTGTGTTTTCAGTTCATGAAAGTTAATTCTAACCTATTGGTCACCTAAACATGTCTTGTTCAGCTTTCGGTAGTAGTTAAGTCCACTCTCTCGTGCCACTTCTGGTTGCAAAAAAACAAGATGGCGGCGGCCAAAAACCAAGATGGCATCGGCTAACATGCCGAATACAAGGCTTCAAAATATACTGATACTGGTCAACCAACACTGATGAACCTACACATACATATGACTGCCCTAATACTTTCTGACTGCACTGTAATTCAGTCAAAGAGCACTTAACCCAACGGAATTAGAACCCATTATTGATACGCAGCTATATTTAACCGAAAAAGATCTGCGCATGAGGGTGCTCTTTAAATGAATCTATGTTACATTAGATTCCAAAGGAAGCACATTAATCCCGAAACACAGCCCAAAACACAACACAGTCCAGTATACATGTTTGCTAAACATGGGGCATTAAGCACGATAAGTAAACTAGAACAGGAGGAGGTTACTGAAGGGATCAGCACAGCCACCAAATGCAGTGTGCAGCATTTGGTGATTGAGGCTGAATCCTAAATTGGACGACTGTGTCCACACTGTGATCTTTATTTTGAATCAAACATTGTCTGTGTAAATACGCATTTGTGTTCAGCCTCAACAGTAGTTATTTACTGTGGTGTACAAGCACACATTTTCGGTAACTCAACTTTCTACTGCTGGAGTAACAGAGTCCTGTGAAGTCTGCTGAGAAGCTTGCTCATGCAAGCATGGCGGCAGTCAGGAATATCTACAATTTACAAAAATAGAAATGTGATACTCTAATATGCATATCCACAAAACTACGAGGGTAAACATTTGGTCAGGAACTCCGGGTGCAATAATGATTTCAACTGATACTAATCAGCCAGCGACTTTCAATTCTCTATTAGTTATTTTGTTAGCAGCCATCTACAAGACCTCTTGCCCAAACTAAAGTTTTGTACCAAATTAACACTGTTCATTTATGACAATAGTCTAAGAACAATTGAAAGACTAAATTTCTTTAGAGTACAGTTATTTATTTCCAAACTAACCCACCAGAAACTCTTACTCCTACTAGATCTCATGGTAAGGTGTATAAATAGCATGATATTACAAGGATATTCTGCGTGTCATGAGAACACATTTAAGCCTTTTTGAGTTTCATTTGTACACCTTTCTTCTTGACATTTTTACGCCACGCAACAAAAATACAGGAAACGGCCGCAGTAAGGTTTAGGCAACAAAACCACTCACATAGGTTTAGAAAAAACATCCTGGTTGGGCTTAAAATAAATATGTAAACTAAGTAAAATATGTACGGAAACAACGTAACAGAGGTACAGAAAACACGTCACGTAAACACGTAACTTCTAAATAACTCAACAACGTAACTTCTAAATAACTCGACAACACTTTAGGACTCAAACGCCGGCCTCCTGGTTGAAAGTCCTGTGTTTGTTGGACCCACCTCCCCTCCTAGCATAGCTGCATGCGTTTACATTGCAGTCAATACAGAATACATGGCGAACAAAAGACATGCCAAAAGCAAGTACGTCATTCTTGAATGAATTACCGTGTCATTCATACACCATTTAGTGCGACCGGGCTGTTTCCTAACTGGCACAAAAGCAGCTGCCCTTCCTATAAAACATTCAGACACAGTCACTTGATTTCTCCCGGGTGTCTGTGGGGAGTTCTGGAGAAATGACTTTGCTTCATGGCCTGACATCTCTAATCGACAGCTTGGTAGATGGATCAGCGCAGTCTGAATGCTCTGAAAATTCCTCAGATATGGAAGCCATTCAGCGCCGCTAATGAAGGCGTTGATCATTGTCAGCTTAATGACACTCCATAAGTGGACTGTATACCCACCCGAATAGACAATGTTTTTGGGGGCTCTCTGAGATATTATTTAAAAGTGGAAAACCACTGACAAGCATACTGTCATTTTAACTGCGCATTAACCGCTATATATCACAGCACTAAAAATGCCTGTGAAGACTTTGCAGTTGATTCAGGTCCACTAAGTAGAAACAAAAAGTTGTGAATGTGACAATTATGACCAAGCATATTAATCCTGCGCTCATTAGGAAGATGAATTGATTCAAACCTCACTGGGCCGAGATGAAAAGTCCACCAACTGCATCACTTTTGCAAGATTTATTCTACTCCATTTTCAAAGGCCGAAATACCTCAGAGTCTGCCTTCAGATCATCAAATTACTGTATCAGTGTTTTAGTTTATTCATAAATCTGTACCACAGGTGGGCAAAATGCCTCAAGGCATTGCCATCAGTGCAATGTTTGAGTAATTTTGGTTACTGTCAATCACAGATACCCTATATAATTTTGTACAATATAAAAGCAGTCAGCGTATACATTTTTGGTATTCAAAATACTGCATCAAAAAGAATGCAGGTTTGATATCTGTTCCTTTCTATTTGGAGCTTTCTCCATGTTCCCTTTTTAAGTTTTATATGTTGAATTTGAAAGTGGAGGCCACTGTAACTGAAACAGTATCTCTGGTGAGCCACTGACTTTTCCTATAGTGCCAATGTGAGTTTGATAGTTGGCTTTGAGTGAGATATTTGTTACTATTGGATAGATTGTAATGAAATTTGCTACATATTCAAAGTCCGTAGGGGATAAAATGTAATGACTTTGAGGATCCCCTGATTTTTAATTTATCGTCATCATCAGGTGAAACATATACATATTTGTCCAATACTTTATTTTATGACCAAATGCCTGCATAAATAATGCTATTCCCATCAACCTCAGCTGTACTTTTGGATTATGATAAATGGCAAATAATAGCATGCTAACAGGCTAAACTAAGATAGTGACCACGGTAAACATCCAGCATGTTAGCATTGTCACTGTGAGTATGTTAGCATGCTGAAATCAGCATTTGACTCAAAGCACCACTGTGCCTATGTACAAGCCACTAGCATGACTGTGGACTGTTAGTTTTGTCGTTCCATAACATAGACTGTATGAAAGGAGGACGTAGTTACCATGACGTCAGCCATTGGTTTGTGGACTGCCATTTTGAAGCCTTGAGTTCGACATTTTGGCCATCGCCATCTTGGTTTTTTGCAACCAAAAGTGACACGCGAGGGTGGAGCTGAATGCTGAATAAGACATTTCTAGGCGACCAAATTGTTAATATTCATCTACTGTGAACACACTGTGAAAGGGTTTCAGTTTTAAGATGAAAAAACACCCAGACCGGACAAGTTTGTGGTAACAACCTGTCAATCAAAAGGTAGCCACACCCTACAGAAAACCCTGTTTTATGGTCTATTTGACTCTAAATAGGACCATAATTTACTAAATGAACATCATGCTGTATTGAAGAAGACTTGAAACTAGCGATTGAGACCATAAACTCATGTTTACAATGTTTACTGAGGTAATAAATCAAGTGAGAAGAAGGGTCATTTTCTCATAGACTTCTATACAATCAGACTTCTTTTTGCAACCAGAGGAGTCGCCCTCTGCTGGCTATTAGAATGAATGCAAGTTTAAGGCACTTCCACATTGGCTTCACTTTTCAGACCCCGAGGTTGCCTGCTGTTCCATAAGGGCAATTCAGGCAGCATCTTTGGCACACAATGCAAATTCTCTTCATCTCTCTTGTTTATTTTGTCACTACATATTAAAGAATGAGGTTGCATACCATCATATCAACATGCATCCTTCATGCATACATAGTACCATACATGCTACTAAATCTGTTTCAGCAAATTGCCAGACAAAACCCTGATGTGCTGTCATCAGTCTCTGAGCGTTCTAACGTAACGGTGTCACAGTTTTTGAGGAGAACAGAATATGGTTGGTTCAGAGGGGGGCCATTCTGGAGCGAGATATTTTCACCACCAATCCATTATGCATTCGGAGGAAATAGTTTCTGGGCAATCAATGCAACATAATTTGATCTGGATGCGAGATATTGTAAAGCCGCCAGCAGCCTTTAGCTACTTATACCACTGTGCAAGCTAGTGAGGGAGTGAATAGCAGTGTGAAGGCAGGAGGGAAGGAGTAGATGGATGACTGAGTATTAGGGAGGTTATGAATCAGTGAATGTGTTGGTCTGAAAGAATGAGATTGAACAATTGATGGAGTCAGTGTGGGATTGAGTGACTCAGAGCGCAAGGGAGACATTACATGAGTGAGTGAGTGAATGAGTGAGGGAGGGAGACTGGGCGAATAAATGTGCATGAGGGACAGAAGTTGAAATTTTGCCTGGCTGACTCATCGGCTGACTTCAGTGGATCGCTGGATGACTCAGGCCACATGTAGATCCCTATCTCTCGCTCTATGAAAACAACAACATTAAGCATTCACATGTCTGCCTCACGGCTCCAGGATGAGCAGAGCTTCATTCGGTCTCATTAACAGTCTGCTCTGGCATGTGTCTAGCTTCAGGGAGTCAGACTAATTCCGTCTGAAAATTATTCTGAGGAAACTGAAAGAATTACTGCTCCCAAATAGGGTATAGCAGGGATTTGTGGGTAACAGCAGTGTCCAGCTGTCCAGGCGTGGCTGCCAATATCATTTTAATGCAAATGGAGCCACATAAACGACTGGGACAATAAAAGCTTTGCGGATGTAGGCCTAGGTGACAGAATACTGAAATATGGCAAAGCATCACCAGGAGAGATGCGCCTTTACTATTCTTGGCCAGGGGGGGGAATTTATACAGAGCCATTAAATGGTATTTTTTGGGTTGGAGGGAAAAAAGCAAGGTTTTTGTATTGATTTAAAGTGTGAGTGGTAGAGAATGTTAAGGGACATTTCTTCTCTGTGATGTGCTCTATATCTATTTAACTCTTTGCCTCCATCTCCCTTTTGCTCTCAGTTCGCTCGCCCTCAATGTACTCTCATTTTACATTAGCTGCTGCTACAAAACAGAGCACAATTTATTTTGCGTGGGAAACATTTAATTGAAAACATGATAGCTAGCATGTCATGGAAATGCACTTATAGAAATTATATTCCATTAAGGATAGTTTGCTGAAACTTCTTAAGTGAGGTGAATGTGCTGGAAAAACCAATAGGCCTTGACCTTGTGTCTTATCTTCTTGCACACTATTATCAAATATTATTGTGCACCGTTAATGCAGACATAGCAATAATTTCCCCCCAGCAGCAGAATTTATAAAACCTTTAATACACTGATTCCACACAATAACACAAAATCTAGTCAAGTGTTGTACTACATGGCAGTTAACGTTTACGTTGACAGCAAAAACTAATCCAACTTACAGACATCACAAACTCCCGCTGTGACTAGCTCAACTCTTTCCCACCCAGCTCTATTACGAGACTTCAAATATTGAACCCCCCTCCTCCACAGTCTCCTTGGAGACCAAAAAGGAAGGCAGTGTCAGCTGAACATTCATCATGATCAAAGTGAAACCTATGTATCCTTACAATACCCTTTCTCTGACACGCGGCTTCAAGATTCCCTCTGTTCATCTGCACCCAATCCCACACTTTGTCCTGTCTCACCGAGTGCAACCTCAGAGGGGAAGCACACAAGGCAAGGATGGATGTCAAATGCAATTAACCCAAAGAGCATCCAACACTTTACTTTCTCCTTTTATCTCTCTTCACAGGGAGATTTCAACAAGGCCTCCTCATACGAGCTGTCAGCCTCCTATACCCTTCTTCGTCCTCAGTTTAGGAGAGATTTGATCACTTCTTGGTTTGGTTAAGACAGAGACGTAGCCACCGAATAGTAATGTGCCAGGCGCAGGCACGGTGCAGTCTTTGAAAAATGAAAGGTGGTGTTCTCATGACTCCAAATAGCAAGGTTTGAACAGCTTTACCAAAAGGTGCAACAACAAGGATGATGCATTAAAAATAACACGGGTTGTATCTATATCTGTTACTACTCTGTAAGATGGAAAAAAAAGATGAAAATCAAAGCACACATTTTCCCAGTTTCCTGTTTTTTTTTCCCCAATAGGATTCATGATAAACGTAGCTGTCCATTCATTAACTGCGTGAGTAATTAGTGAGGCATAGGGTAGGAGGGGACAGGGGAGGCAAAGGGCTTCAGAATAAAGAAAGCAGCTGGGAAACTAGATGAAATTTAGCTACATCTGCCGAGTTAGAATGGGGCTAATGAGGAGCATCTGGCTGGCTGGTTGGCTAATAAAGGTGGATAGTTGCTAATTACAGAGATTTTTTGGGAGTACATTTCAAAATAAGTAATTCTACTTTCACTAATTTCTGATTAAACTTGCTGGACTTTGTTGTTATAGCACAATCATGACAATATTCCCTCCAAGTTTATCTTCTGGTTGGTTGCTTAAATGTTTCTTGAGGTGGTATATTTTGTTTCATGAACGAAAGAAGCACAAGTTTTGGGATTGATTCTTTGTGTGATATGACATAAAGATGACAAGTATCAATGCCAGACCAGTAAAGTACAGTTCCAACTGTCCAATAGATGAAGATTAAGGCCCTAGATGTAGCCACAGATGTGTCAAAAACTTTTAGTTACTAGGCCATCTTATTGGCTGCTGTGTAGCTTGTTGACTCGCTGTAGACAGCTGGATCACTGGTTGATTGGTTGGATTGTTGGTTGGTTGGTTGGATTGTTGGTTGGTTGGTTGGATTATTAGTTGGATAAATGATTTCTGTTGTGGATAACCAACTGTTTGGATTACCAGCTAGACTTTGTATTTAGGAGGTAATTGTGCTGACTGGCCACATGCTTTTTTTGGGTGGTTAGCTGGCTGCAAGGGTCCATTACTGCCAACATGGCCTTTTGGCTTGTGACCAGGATGATAGGGCTGGATGTTTAGTTGGCTGGCTATCCAGGATGATGGATCATGTGTTTAAATTACTGGCTGAATAACTGTCTGGATGAACCGCTGCAGTGGTTATCTATTCTAGAGACGGTCTATTTTGCTGGCTGGTGGATTGGGAGACTTCACGCATGAAGAGATTGCCGTTTGTTTCATTAATTGCTTTGCTGGCTAATTATTACTCTACACTTATACATAGAAAAATCAGTGGACCATGGTGGGAGCCCAGAGGGACAATACAGAAAAAAGCAAAGGGCTTTTGGTGTGATATCACATCATGATTAATGCAGTTTTTTTTAATAATGTAATTACTCTTTTCCCGGTCAGCTTTTGTTCTGTCCTGTGCTCCGTGACTTTATACTGTATGCTGAAAGGGTTGCTTGGGACTTCTGAGGTAAAAATTCCCCTTTGAGATGTATGTTCAATCATTAGACAAGGATTTCCCTGTCAGCACAGTTCACAGACACAGGTGCTGCATTTTACTTCCAAGCCAGCTCTGCTGCTGCTTAATCATGCAAAGATCCCCAATAGCTTCCTGAAATATTAAGGGGGCGCTGTTCAGAGCTAACTAGATTTATTATACACTGAAAAGATGAATACATATAATCATAGAGAGGTCGGATGATTGAATGGTATGACATACGGCTTCGTGCCTCATGAGATATTTCAGCTGCCCAATGCATGAGGTACAGTATAACAAGAAATGAGTCAATCTTGGAAAAACAGATTCAGAATCAGAAAATGACCACGTGATGAAACTATTTCAAACATGAACACCTTTTTTTTTATTAAGTGTAATCACAATGAATATCCACTTAAAATGTTAGCACAGGCCCATTTGTGTGAGAGTATTCAAAACTTCAAAAGTTCCCATTTGTAAATGACATACCCAACCATCCATTTTTCACTTCAAGCTTTTGGTTTTAATTACTAAACTGGAAATTGAATAGTTGCCTTTGTCATTTTTTTTTTTTTTTTAATTAGTAAAACAAAATGGGTAGAGAAACAATATATTATTTATATATACGCTGCTCAACTGATTCTATTGCTTTAAGCCCATAAGCCCATGGATAGTATCAGTGAGGATCACAGGCTGTGCCCATCTGGGTAAATGTCATAGATCTGCCGTTATTTCAAGAATGCATGCAGCATTCGAGAGAGAACACCAGCGGCTTCCTTCCATAGCACTGACGTTACTCTGATTGTCACAGCTTCCTCCATGGTTCTGACTGGATGCAATGCCATTTACTAACTCAATGATGCTTTGTGCATAGCATCTATTTGTTGGAACACAAAGCCAAAGCTTGCGCTAAAGTATAACAGAGTAGGTGTTTTTTTTATCAAGGGCACTGAGCATTATCTTTATTGATTGATATACTTTATATAGTGATTTTTCACAAAATACAAAGTCTGTTTGTTAAATGTAACTACGTAAATCTTAAAGCTGCCATACCAAGAATTTCAAAGCTGCACTGATAAATTAATAAATAAATAAATGTATGTGTGTACAGTATATACTGTATATTAGGGCTGTCAAAGTTAACGCAAATGTGTTTTAATGCCACTAATTTCATTAACGCAATTCACACTTTTAAGGTTGTAGTGGGCTCAGTTTTAAAGCTAGAGTGAAGATACTGGCATCATATGAAACTATAAAAATCCAACCATGTCATAGTTGCTTCTCGGGAAGGAGGCTAAATAACACTCCAAACTTGCGCTAAATGTTGACGAAGAAAAACTGTCGTGGCCATTTTCAAAGGTGTCCCTTGACCTCTGACCTCAAGATATGTGAATGAAAATGGGTTCTATGGGTACCCACGAGTCTCCCCTTTACCGACATGCCCACTTTATGATAATCACATGCAGTTTGGGGCAAGTCATAGTCAAGTCAGCACACTGACAGCTATTGTTGCCTGTTTAGCTTCAGGTCAATCACATGATATGTGCCACTGTTATCGTTAACTTTTATATTTAAATTTTCAGACGACTTATTTGATATTGATTTGATTGACATCTCAGCAAATCAGCAAACAGAAAAAACAAGACAATGTACACATACTCTGCTAACAAACATTTGTTTTTGTTTTCCCTGCCCTCCATAGCTCTATATTCCCATAGTGACAGTAGAAAGCTTGTGGTGAAACTGGGGGCCTTGATCAGTTGTTATAGATGTAGTTTACATCTTCATAACAAAACAGTAGAAGATTTGTGTGATTTGAATGGCTGCCTGAGGGTATTATGCTTCACTAAGTACGAAACTAAAATATTGTAAATCAACTTAAATAGGCAGTACATATCTCACTCGAGAGGGGGTGGATTGAGGGATTTGAAGAAATGGAAATGGATCTGTAGCTTGAGATGGATGAGTGATTGAAAACACTACAAAACCCTTTTTTATAAGTTCTGATGGTGTGGATCATCTTTTGGTCCTTCTTTTTAGCAGCATGTCATCTAAACACAGAAATTTAATATTGGACCGATTCAGCATCGCGGGGGATGAACGACACATTTTTCTCATTTGGCCTTGTCATAGCTGCGACAGCCCTGATTCTTCCGCCGCTTATATTGTTCAGTATTATTGCAAACCCTTATGTTCGACTTGTCTCACTTGCTAGTAGTTCAGTATGAATTCTCTTTGCAAAGATTGTTTTTTACTAATGTGCAGCAATTGCTATTGAAATCCTAAGTAAAAGACCCAGAAAACATGTCTGGATGAATTTCTACAATGTAATGGGAAGGCAGAAAAATTGTGTTTACAACATAACAAGTGTAACAAACGTACTGTCTTGGATTTCAACACTTGTTGTTTGTGTTTTCATGATGTCATTCAATCAACAACTTCCTGACACTCTCTACAAAAACTGAATATTAGAAGCTAAACAAAACAGCAGAGCTACTGCATTGAATTGCATGATATAAAACACATTATGTTGGATCCACCCCCTAATGTTTGAAGCAGGGTTTGAGTGATAACCATGACAAAAGCTGGGTTTGTACAAGATGACAAGTTTATTACAGTGTTATGAGATCTTACTGCGATGATGTCATACCAAGCTTTACAGGGTTTAGAAGCAGCTTTACCTGCACTGCAGGCTACATCCACACTAATACGTTTTCATTTTAAAACGCATATGTTTTGTTACGTTTATGCCTAGTGTTTACACTACTCTGGCCACATAGGGATTCTCAAGTCATCTGTGCCTTCCAAGTAGAAATTGGCAGACTGGAATTGGAGAGTCCTCTTTCCTTGCTGGCATATATTGAAAGAAGAAGTGCACGGCTTTCCAATATTTAGATTTTCAGGAAAACACAAGGACATAGAAGTAAAACACTTCACATGCAAAAATGGACCATGAAAAGGAAATACTAAAATGTATGCAGGTATATAAGAGCATGCCATTTCCCTTTAGGCCAATTGTGATAAAGGTTAACAATATACAAGTGGTGACATGCATGTGATCACACTGAACACACACAATACACCCACAGAATATTCAAACACGTGCATTGACCTTCTCGAGTCCCATCCCAGACTTGTCTCCAGCCTTAATGAGACCATTGGTAAACCAGCATTCAGGAATCGCCTGGTTTGACTTGGCAAGGAGTGAAATCTCAATTGCTTCACCATGACGACAGAATTTACACTTCTACACCCAAACCATCGGCGTTCTGCTTGTTAAACCACAATGTGTTGTTAACTCCAGTATTTTTTGTTTAGTTGCTAGAATGCTAATTTGTAATTACTTTTTGAAATGAGCAATAATGAGTAATTGATTACGTTTTTCAAGTGACCCAACACTGCTGGCTAATCCCTAAATTGTGCTGGCACACACAGGTGGATAAAAAACAGCCCCCTCATTCACCCTCCAGCCATTGCACCTGATAATAATCTCTATTACAGACTGTCTGTAATAGAGATTATCATCAGTTCAAAACCAATCAGGACCGTTCAATGACGGCCTTGGTTGCAGAGGCAGAACCAGTTTGAGTTGTACTACAGTCTCCTGGGTGTAGCCTCAGTTAGTCCTCAGTGACTTTTTCCTGCTGATATGGTTTATCAAGCTTTTGCTGCGTGTTGAATTATGATAATATGCATTTTGAGAGCAGCATGGGATATTTGGACTAACTTGTAGGAGCAGCGATGAATTGTAACAGTCTCTGCCCTCACTCAAACCATGCCATTGCACTGAAGTAATTGGCTCAAGATGCCTGATCATGCAGGTGACTAGAGAGAAAATGGCAAAAAAAATTTAAGCTTTCATTTCTTAAGTAGTGCCTGGAGGTTCAAATCTTTGGTAGCTTTGCTATGTACTGAGTTCGGACATCTGAATGAATCAAACTTTCAAGCTTTTCAGGCATTATGCACCTTTTAGGCCACAAGAGGGCAGGACACGCTTACAGGTTGTGCTGACATTGAAGGGAAGAAAAGCAATTTATCCTTCACTTTCAATCCAAAATATTTTGATGTGACTTATGAACTCATGGAGGGTTTTTACTTCACTTACTGGGTTGTTTGGCATTGAACTGGAGGGCTTTGCACCACATGGGGAACATATACAGACAGGTGACAATTTGGGGGAAAAAACCGAATGAATGAGGTGAAAAACAAATACAGGTGCATCCATCAAAAGCAAAATGGTTTGATTGGTACAAAATATGTAATATGGCTTTCGTGCTCTCCACCACCATCATCAAAACACATTTCTCCAGTAGAGATCTAGCAAATTGGAGCATCCATGCCAAGGAGCATTAAAGCTGTTCTCTAGGCTCTCGGTGGCCCAATACCTTACTGAGACACTTTATATTTATGTTTCCTCTCCTCTTCCTCTTTTTCCTCTCATACACCTGTACTGTCTTTGGTTACAAGGTGTTTTAATTCATGGAAATGGATGGAAGGTGGCATGCAACAACAAAGGGCAAACCTAGCATGCTGTTGGTTTGGTGTGATGCTGATGTGAGTACAGTATGTTTGTTCCCAGAGGCTAAACCTTGATCGTAACAGTGGAGTTTTTATAAACTGTTTGAGGGCAGTGACGGGTAAAGAAATAAATCATTATTGCATTGGACTTGTGTTACAATCTGTGTTTTCATATAGGAAAGAGAGATTGGATTTAATGTGAATAGTACAGATGCATTTTTGTGTGAGGTTTAAAGTTGGGTTAATACTATCTGCTATCCTGTATGTGCAGCAGAATAACTTTAAGAATACAAGAAGGAAAATGGCACTTTCATCTTTGGTGAACTTATCTTCTATGACAAGGCCATTGAATGTTTTGCCCCTGGGGCACATTTACAGCATACAATTCTCTTTTAGCTCTCCAGATGGCTTGAGTGTCATTATTTTTTCTGTCTGTTTTAATCCTCTAGGATTGTGACTCTAACAAGGTGGTTAAAAGCAAGGAATATCAACGATATTGTTATTTAAAAAAAGTATTGTATTATAATAGCATGGCGTGTTGCTGGGGCTGTTGACCATAGACAGTAAGAAGTGGACGTAGTCACTGTGACGTCACCCATTGGTTTGTGGACTGCCATTTTGAAGCCTTGAATTCGGCATTTTGGCTGTCACCATCTTGGTTTTTTGCCGTTGACATCTTTATTTTTTGTGACATGAGAGGGTGACGCTAAGTACAACCAAGTGCTGAATAAGTTATTTTTTAGGCAACCACAATGTTACAATTAACTTTCATGAATTGAAAACACACTGAAAGGGTTTAAGTTTTAAGATGAAAAGAAGGACACATGGACGTGGAAGCAGCTTTATCTTCTATTTGACTCTAAATGGGACCATAATTTACTAAATTAACATCATGCTGTATTGAAGAAGACATGACACTAGCGATTGAGACCATAAACTCATGTTTACAATGTTTACTGAGGTAATAAATCATGTGAGAAGTAGGGCAATTTTCTCATAGACTTCTATACAATCAGACTTATTTTTGCAACCAGAGGAATCGCCCCCTGCTGGCTATTAGAAAGAATGCAAGTTTAAGGCACTCCTGCATTGGCTTCACTTTTCAGACCTGGAGGTTGCCCACTGCTGATGACAAAGTTATCCCATCACTGGCTTTCTATTAAAATTCCCAGTAATTTGGGTAATAGGAAATGTAGAAGCACTAAGCCAAAGGCAACTGTACCTGCTGTTTGAAACTTCAGGGTCATATGAATTAGGTCATGTATTGGTGTGAACCTTAAGCGTACATTTCTGTCCTTGTGTTGAGGATGTTGGGCTAAATGCTTGTCCAGTATGGTAGGGACTTGTAAGGCGTATTCTTTACCTGGATGGCGAGGAGCTGTAATAACCTCCACCTTGTGTTCCAGTGGGTGGTGAGAGTCAGACATCAGATACTGAGCAGACAGATCAGAACAGCAGAGCAGACATAAGAATATATTGCACACGGAGTGTCTGAGAAACTCAGGAGGATCTTCAATAAATACTGTTTTTCCAATCAAGCCATACAATAAGACAGAATCTTGTCCACCCTGAAGACCATACTCCCAAAAGCAAACAGGGCAATGTAATACACATCGTCCAATGCAACAAGAAATACACAGTTATATACACATGGGTGATGGAACAACCCCTGCAACACATGGCCCAACAAAGAAGAGGCTTTAACAAATGTACAAAACAGAAATGTCAGGCACTGTTTAACATTCAGCTGTAGGACTTAATGATATTCTATAAATGTAGAATTTTACAAAATAATGACTACCGCTTGTATTCACTGCGTCAAAAGTTGCCTTTTAAATTTACAAACACTATTACACTAAAATATGTACTTTAAAATGTATACTTTACATTAGGTAAAGACTGAATGATTTAGGGTTATAGCGACAGGTGAGCTTTCTAGCCTCCATTTTTTGTACTCAGGCGAGAAAATCACTGAAAGCAAACTTCATCTTTATGAGGTCCTGGAGAGTGCTGGTTCATCATTTTGGGTAAGCTAATGTGGCTGGTGGAAAATGTCAATTCATCCTCCTCCAGATGTCTCCTTTGACCCTCTCCTACAGGCTGCAGCAATAACTTGATCCAACAGTAAAGGGACACTGCAGTGAGGTGGGACACATTATTTGACAAATTACAGCACCTACAATGCATACATCATGGACTAAAACTTTCACTGAATAAAATTCAGATGTTACCCATTCGCAGTGTATTCTTGCCTGCGAGCTGATTATGAGTTTGTAATACCACCGTATTTTTTGAGAAGTGGATCTTTGCATTTTAAAATGCAGTGAATTGGTCTCCAGTTAGTTTTTAGGCAGCCCATATCTCATGCAAAAGCAATAAACAGCCTGGGGGCAGGAATTCAGTTGCATACACTGGCCAAAAGCTTGAACTGAGTGAACTGAGTTTCTCAGTTCAAGCTTTTGATTTTATATTTGCTTCAGTGATAACATTCGACAACTCGTGCTTTGAGGTTTATGTGCTTCCTTTATTTATTCATGTTGTATATAAAGTCACGCTGCATTACCGCAGACAGTCAGGACTACTGGCTCTTTCAGTGGCTTAAGACTTGCTGCTGTTGTTTTTTGGCTTGCGTTGAACAACTCTAGCTGCTCTGAACTCTTCAACCTGTAGGGGTTCGAGGTGAGCTACATATAACGCATATGCTAAACGTATTTCAGAGGAGTTGATACTCCAGAATGCTATCTGGCTGCTCGCTCTCCAGTGTTTCACATATGCAGAATGGTAAAGAGGGATGGAGGCGTCAGCACATTTAATCTGAATTTCCGATTATCAGGCCAACTGGGAATCACCAGATGTTCAACACATCGTTAACTTAATATCAGGCATTAGTACGAGTCATGGATTTTTTTCTAGGAAAAAAAGAAGCATTAAATCAATGGAGAGGGCTGGGCACTGGGTTGGTCGGCCCATACTCGAAATAACTTAGTTGCTGTTAAATGGATTGCCATGAAATTTTGTGTGAACATTTGCAGTCCCGAGAGGATGATTTTTAATGACTTTGATGATCCCTTGACCTTTTCTTAGCGCCACCATGTGGTTGACAGTTTTGATATTGAGTGAAATATTTCAAGAACTATTGGATAGATTGTCATGACATTTTTTGTCGGCCCAGTCGCCAGGAAAGAATGTTGGCATTGGACGTTTCAGCAAACTTAGGATACGTTGATTGTTGACATTTTTGCATTCGGTCAGAGCAAGTGACGTAGTTTAAATAGCAAAAAGTGACACACCGGGCGAGCAGGAGGGGAGGTGGATGTGTCGAACAAACACAAGGCTTTCATCCAGCAGACCGGAGTTTTTGTCCTGTGCATCACGTTACAATCAAAAATTGTTAGTGTCCTGTGTTCACAATGTTCAGTGTCATTTTCACTGAACAAACATGGTAATTTTAAGCCCAACCATGTAGTTATTTCCTAAACCTAACTATAGTGGTTTTGTTGCATTGTTATGGTTGTTACGTTATGTTGTTATGTTGTTACATTATTATCTGAACACAAACTGATTTTTTTTCTAACCTTAACTAAGTAGTTTTGTTGCCTAAGCCTAGCCAATCATTTCACAATGTTAACCACCCCACGTGGCATTGCATTTCTGATACGAGGCGTGATACAAGGCTGATATGAAACTTATTTATGAAATGTATTTTTAGGTTCAGAAACGTCGCCATTCAACGTATCCCTGGTTTGCAGAAACGTTCAATGCCAACATTTTTTTCTGGGGACTTGGTTGGGTACAAGTATTTAAGGTCCCTAGAAGATGAATTGTAAATACTTTGTTTTTAACGTCCATTGAAATATATCCAAATAATGCTAGATGGATTGGCACAAAATTTGGCACAGACATTCATAGTTGCCAGGCAACAATCCTGGTCTCCTCTGAGATGCATTTAAGGGATTGGTCTTTCCATTAAAGTTGATTCATAACCCACATAAACAATGTTAAAATGTGAGTGCACTGAATGCAGAGAAAAAAAAGCAGGCTTGCAAGCCATACAAACACAAACAACAAATACAGATCCTTACACTGCAATCTCTGACCTTGCTTGATTTGCTGTTTTGTTCTTTGGAATTGATATTCGATTTATTAATTCCACACTGTTCCCACAAATCACGTCAAACATTCTTCATTCTGTAATAATTGTTTCCCAAGGACCAGCTTCAAAGCCATAGGCAAGTATGTATGCAGTACTCTGAGTTGAGATGCAAGACAGTTGTATAGTTGTGTCACTATCATATAGTAGTGGGCAAATGGGTTCAGAATTCCAGTCAACAATCCTCATGCTATTTATTACTTACTTACTTACTTATGACAAACTTGGCAGCACAGACACAAACAGGAAGAGGCCAATATCTCTTTTTCCAGCTATGGTCAAAACTGCTCAGTGGGCAGAGACATCGTCATTGTAACTCTGTGCAATGGGCTCTGCTTGATGCTTTTTGCTTACCCCCCTAGGCTACTTACAATTGTATTTTTTATTGTCTTGCTGTGCAAGTTTGTGTGTGTTTTTTAAGGTTAGTGTTGTTTTCAGTTAAAGATTTTTATGAGGTGTTCCCATCATTTTGTCCAGCACTACCAGCACATTACTAAAAGAAGCCCTCCACTGTTTGTCCTGCAGAGTATGACTACATCTGTGAAAGCAGTAATGTCTTCAGTGGCTCTAGAGGGAGTTATAATATATAAATCTTAGACACATACACTTTTTTAACGTAAAAGTCTGCATTACAAACTCAGTTTGAAAACCATGGGTGTTTACATGGCAGAGATGATCTAACGAAGAACATTAGAAAGTCTCATTATAGAACATGTAGAATTCACAGTTTTTGGAGCTTAACCCACCCATCAATTTTTACCTTTTTTTATATATATCCGTGTCACAAGCCCCTCGCAATGCTAAACCGCTGAAGTACCTTTTACGACATTGACATTGACATTGTTACACAATTCATGCAGGGACCTTTTTACTTTTTCATCCACAATTTCACAAAGAAAAAAGTGACCTTCAGTTTAATTGAATAAAATACTTTGACGAGAATGAGGAATGGAAGTGGGGTTAAATGTCACACATATGACGTTTGTCAGAGCTCTTGTCCTTGTCCGACAAAGACCAACTTCTATTATCTTTCATTGTTTTATCCTCTCCTCACCATCTTCGTTCTTAACAGTGGCTCTTCCTTTGATATCTTATTGATACAAGCTCACAGCTGTAAGAACCGAGACCACCTGTTTCATTCTTATTTATTACTTTGACTGACAGGTCACTGACAGCAAGGTGCCAAATTCATTCTAGTTTATGAGGCGATATAATATTATCAAACTATATTTTGGACATGCAAAAGAAAATGACACAGGAAGTGTCTCACCAAGGATGTGGTGGCAATTTTGTCTACAGAAGGCGACCTTACATCTCTGTAAAACTTGGAAACCTCTCAGTGCTTACTTTCAATGAGGAATAATTTTCTCCAATTTCCTCTATGACGTTATCTGTAAACCCTCCACACACGTCTGGGTATTTCTCACAGCTGGTGTGAGGTCACTGACTCTGAGATGCTGGACCAATTTTGCCCCCTACTGACACATTTAAAATATGCTCCTGTCTTGCACTTACTTTGCATTTTATCAGCCACAACCCTGCCTTAAAATATAAAATCAATAATGCTTCTTCATTACAAATTCAGAAGTTTTTTTTTTTGCTTGGTTTATAGCTAAAATGCTTATAATTACAGTGAGTAAATTAAGTGTCCTCGAGGGTCATTTGGTGTGCCAACGATCTGAATGACTTTGAGCTGGAGGTACAAACAAGGACAGAATCCTAGAGTGCACCCTGGACATTTATCAGCACAGCTGGCCGTGAGGAGAACCGAGACCAACAATTCACGCTGGGCCTCATAGACAAGTGTCAGTCAAAACCACAATTTGTGAGCTGTTTTCACTTTTAAGGTAAAGTACATCAGGGTATTGCACTGCAGTTTATCTATAGTGTCTTGACCTTTTGCAGTTCACACCTATTACACATAAACTACCCATGTCTCTGCTCCAGCGTGTCCTTGGTATGTAACTGTGACAGCGTATTAATGTCAGTGTCATGGTGCTGCTGATTCTGTGTTCATGATTTAGCCATGAGGACACACATGTAGCACCAGATCCAGGAAGGGCACGACAACAGCGATACATCATGTGGTAACAACCAGGACAGAGAAGATGACTCTGCCATGACCTGGTCTTAACAATGATCTATCTTTTCTACTAGCTTTGACAAGAGTCATGATCAGGGAGTAAATAGTCTATACGGGTCCCTCAGGGACCGGCTGCACCTTGGACAACAAGGGAATAGAAGTGACTGAAGCAACGTATCCTTCACTGAGAAGGATGGTTTGGGTTAGACTTATTTAATGGCTTGCTGATTGGGTCAGTATTTCAGTTTTATTGGAATGGGGCCCCCAGTGTCACCCACCAAATAAAGTATAAATACTATCATAGGACAAGTGTCTCAGAGGCTTTTATTGGCCTGCAATATATCAGTAATTGGTATTAGTCACACCCTTAATAATGACTGCAGTTTAGAGGTAAACAACTTGGACATGCAATTGATCAAATTAATTACGGCTGTCAATCGATTCAAATATTGAATCGCAATTAAATGCATGATTGTCCATGATTAATCATGATTAATCGCAAATGAATCGCACATTTTTTATCTGTTCAAAATGTACCTTAAAGGGTATTCTGTCAAGTAATTAATACTCCTATCAACATGGGAGTGGGTAAATATGCTTGCTTTATGCAAATGTATGTATATATGTATTACTGGAAATCAATGAACAACTCAAAACAATGACAAATATTGTCCAGAAACCCTCACAGGTACATGTCATAAATCATAACATGCCAAATTGAAGCCCAACAGGCAACAACAGCTGTCAGTGTGTCAGTGTGCTGAGTTGACTATGACTTGCCCCAAACTGCATGTGATTATCATAAAGTGGGCATGTCTGTAAAGGGGAGACTCGTGGGTACCCATAGAACCCATTTTCATTCACATATCTTGTGGTCACAGGTCAAGGGGACCTCTTTGAAAATGGCCATGACAGTTTTTCCTCGCCAAAATTTGGCATAGGTTTGGAGTGTTATTTAGCCTCCTTAGCGACAAGCTAGTATGAAATGGTTGGTACCAATGGATTCCTTAGGTTTTTTAGTTTCATACGATGCCAGTACCTTCACTATCTAGCTTTAAAACTGAGCCCGTTACAACCTAAAAATACAACCTCCGGAAGTTTGATTGCGTTAAGGCGTTAAAGAAATTAGAAAAGAAAATTTGAAAAAGTAAGTCACCTTGAGAGCTTTCTTTCAAAAGCTTTCAAAGACAATGTTGCAATGTTTTTAAAAATTATACAGCTCATAAATTAACTATTGTACATATTTAAAGATAACGTAAATTTGCATATGAGCATGCAAATGCTCTGTGCAATGTCCAGAACTTGATCTATGCCTTACAGTGAAAGCAATATCAGCATATAATACTGAGCTGTATACATTTTTTTTATACCAGCATGTATAGAGCAGTGGCAGTTCTAGACCATTTCAAATGGGGGGACCAGGCTGGGGCCACATGCAATTTTATGGGTACCAAAAATATTCAGCACAACTATTAAGACGGTAGATGCGGCCGTCCACTAATCAGAACGTTGTAGTTTGATCCCTGGCTCCTGCAGTCTACATGTCGAAGTATCCTTGGGCAAGAACTCCAAAAAGTGTGCATGTGAATATTTATTGCTCCTGATGAGCAGGTGGCAGCTTGTATGGCAGCCTCTGCCACCAGTGTATGAATGTGTGTATGAATGGGTGAATGCTGACTTGTGTTGTAAAGCGCTTCGAGTGGTCGCTAAGACTAGAAAAGCGCTATATAAAGGCAGTCCATTTACCACCCCCATAGGTTTGGTTCTCCAAAAGACTAATGACACACATAAACACAATAATACTCATTCAGTGCTAAAGTACATTTTATCACTGCTATGAATAATTACAATTTCCCCTCTCTGGGGATACATGTGGGGTGAAAAATGTACAAAAATATTTGCCACAGTTAGGGCGGCCAGAGGGGGGTCCAGGCTTATTATTACGGGGGGCGCAGGGCCCCTCTGCCCATCCCCTAGAACCACCCCTGGTATAGAAAAGCAAGCTTTCCAGGAGTCACTATTTTCTTTGTAGTGATATTAGCCTCTGCAGTGGATACTTTATATGTGGTGCAGAAATATGAGGATAAGAATATGAGTTGATTTGGGTGTCTCAGTGGCACATTGTGGAGGTGGGCTTCTCTGTAAAGTTCTGCTTGAGGACGACGTGTTAATAACAAGGGCTTGACACTACCATGCTAAACGAAAACGTGAGTGACTATATATACACACTTTTTGTTTAAGCAAAGGGAAGCATGCCAACACGTATGCCTCCAGGTATCATCTGACAGCAGCAGTCATGTTTCTTTGCACACAGACCCTGATAGAGAGGAAAGCAAGGAAGCTGCAAATACAAATCCGCTTTGCCAAGTTATTTATTTTTTAACAAAAACAAATTGTGAAGGGTTATTTGTCTTAACCCCTGCTGCCATGTCAGTCATGCATACAAATGAAACATAGTGTGTGGAGACAAGGTTGTTGAAACCCTAACCAAAGAGGTACAGTTTTACAACACAGACAAGTTTTTGCACTTGAACCACTGAAATTGCACGTAACCACTACCTGAACAAAAAAACCCTTGAAGGACCTTTATTTGTACTTGTGGATTATAGACCTGCTGAAATGACACATATAGGTCTGAAAGAGACGAAGTTGTTAAAAACCAGAATTACAAAATGTACTTATGTAGCTTATCATCTTAAGCCCTTCATAACCCAGTGTTCAGGCTAGAAATATCTGAAGGTCATGTCAAATTTGCCAGCAGTGCTGAGGTGGTGGTAATAACAGGAATTTTCAAGAAATTCTGTCCAGTGAACGATAATAGTGGTACTGTGGGAGATAATAGTGATTTTCTTCCCTACATGCTGATACAATAGTCATTATTGGATCTGTTTTTGCCTTCAGGGGTCGCTGCCACTAGTGGTTTTCCTAATTGACCCTTCCACTCTGCCTGGCTCTGCCATCAATAACGTCTCCCCATCGCTCCCTCCGTCCTCCTCATCTACTCATCTGCCCCCTTTAGCTGCCAGGCAGAGATAAGAGTTGCCTCTCACCGCCCCCCCTCCTCGAGATTGACAGGCTGACACACCATCTCTAAGGTCAGTCAGGCTAATTGGTTTGTGCAGGTCTTAGATGGACCATTAGACCTCACCACTACTAAACTAGAAACATTACTCTCTCTCTCTCTCTCTCTCTCTCAGTAATATTATGGACCGTATGTAGGAACAGAATAATTCACTCAGTAACCATCTCTCTAATTACACTTGAACAGATCAGATCACACCGTGTGTGTGTGTGTGTGTGTGTGTGTGTGTTAGTGTCTTGGTCATTCCCTGTCCCTCAGGTTGTGGCATGTTGGTACATATTGGGCAGGAAGATATGCATTTGTTTCCTTCTCCTTGGAGTACTTTTAATTTTGAGAGGTCATCAAGCTCTCTGAAATCTGAAATTACAGAGTTGAACTTGTCAAAGTTAATGTTCCTTATTTCTCTCTCTCTCTCTGTGTCTCTCTCTGAGGGTGTCTGACAGAGGCAGTGATAGTGGACCAGCGAGAAGTAATAACAGCCAGTCCAATCTTTGGCTGACATATGTCGCATGTGGCTGTTTGGTCTTTTGATCCTTTTCTTTTTTTATTTCCTGGTCCTGTTGTGGATTGGTATTTGGGTGTGAGTGGCTGTGAATTAAAGTAAAGCTGGATTTATACTTGATGTAAGGCGAGAGTCCTGCTGTACAGCTACTGTACAATGTAGGTTTTGATTCATAGTACAGTGTAGTAGTACTTTCTTTGATTTCGTTTTCCACTGCAGATAGTGCCCCCTCAATGTAGGCAGGATTCTTAGCTGATCATCATAGCAATGCCACAGGAAACTGCCATGACATCATCCTTTCATCGGCAACCGAACAGACAAACGTCTCTACATTGTAATTGGACCATGGTGAGGTTGTGTGGGCTGCCATTTCTTTTTCAAATCTGAGTGAGTCAAGCCCCCAGGAAGAGCACCGGGCGGTGAAGCAAATTTTCATAGTGGCCAAATGGTGGTACTACAACTTCCGTGTCCATCACGTAATGCCAATGGGCCCAAATAGATGTAAATACATAGGTTAATCAACTTCCCAGTATGAACACTTGAATAGCCCTTATTTAAATCATCAGGTCCTAAAAGTTATAAAATGCACTAATAGCTGAATGCAGAGTTATTTCCCTTCCTCCGTTCATGTGAATGAGACACAGACTGAGGCTGGAGCGAGAGCTGGGAGGCGGAGTTAGCAAGTCGTGACGAAGACGTGACGGCTATGACCCCGTGACGAGCCATGTGACCGAGCGGACGCTACTGTGCTGGCTCCATGGGCCCAATGGATGCTGTAGATCACCGGAAGATCCGGGTACTTTTCCAGTCGGAAGTCGTGCCATTTTGCCATCATGCGCCACTGAGTAACTTTCATAGGAATGAACGGGGCACTGCCTCCAAGGCTGTATCCAGTTCTCTTAATACATCCATGGTACAATGTTATCAAAATCCACAGAAACCATCGCCAAAACTGCAAAAAGAAGTTGATATAATCCCGTAATTTTCCTTTTAAGTAAGTTTTAGGCGGAAAAAGGACTCCAAGTAAGTGAGACACTCGCATACAAAACATAAAGACTACTGCTCAGGCATTCCCTCTGGCTAACACAGCCAACCCAGTGACGGTTATTATCTTTGACAGGCTGCCACTGACCAATGGTGCCCTATCATCGGCTGTTTGAGTCGTGCCTGGTGGCCATGAAGAAACACCTCTCTCTGTGTGGCGTATAGACTGAAGAGTGAACGGAGATTCAACCCAATCTGTTGCCTTACACAGCAGATAAATGGAGCAGGACAGATACTGTTGCTGCCTTCACGTTCAACTTGTACAGCAGTGAGTCAGCTAAATGATTAAACTGACAAGTCAACAATGTATCCTGGGTGGAACCGTTAGATGTGTCAAATCCTGAGGGCCGTGCCAATGCTGTGGCATCACCAATTTATTAAGTTAATAGTTTTTACTGGGGGTATGCCACTGATGTATGCAGGTGTGCCTGTGTATATCCACCTCGCTCTCAGTTCCACATCAAAGACTAATAATACTGCACTCCAGCAGCCCGACCGCGCCTCCCCCCTGGTCATCCACCTCAGCCCTTCAGGGAGCTGCAGACTGTAATTGGGTGTGGAGCCTGAGAGGCCATGTAGTGGACGGCTCAGCGGAGACTGCAAGAGTCAATTACCAGAGCTGACAGTGCCGTGGAGAGAAAGGTACACCAGACACACTGTAGTGATCTGTCTGAGCAGGATAAAGGAGACAGGGGGTGTGTGCTAATGTGAGACCAACATGCTACATTTCTCACCTCACGGTAACACTGACAGCTGCAGCACATTTCTTACGTGTGCTCAGGGGTTAGACACAAAAAAAGGAAACGTCTGTAATATATGGCCATTTCTGTCAGTGAATCCAATTTGTCCACACTATTGACTAATATGTATAATTGCTCATTCTTGCTTTGCAAATGTTTTTTTCCTTATTACATGTTTTCCGGTGTTTCACAGGAGACAACGGCTAACTATTTCATAGAGTGAAAAACCACGTCTCAGTGCTGGTGCTCCAGCGGCTTCAAAATAGATTAGTGTGTCAATGATTTAACAGTGGCGATATTTTAATCAAAGACGATCCCAGAAACCCCTGGTTCATTTCGCTCCCATCACATCTGACAGAATTTGATTCATGAGGTCTTCATTCTCCCGGTGCTCAGACGGGAACGTGAATGTGAAGCTCGGCTTTCGCCGGTCACTCTGACATCTTCTTCTCCCTCTTGAATTTGCTTCCTTTTTTGGGACCGTGTTGCAATCTGTCTGCAAGCATTCGTCAAGGTGGCTTTATGTCATTTTCTCTTTTATTGTTATTCTCACATTCAAGCATGATGTTGGACTAAATGTGTTTACAGTATGTACATACAGTACATATTACATAGGGCTGCACAATTAATCAAAATTATATCGAAATCACAATATGGCCTACTGCCATACTACTGCAATTTTCAATTTGTTAAAGGTGAAATATGTGTCAAAATACCATTTTAAATTAAATTTTGTGGTACTGCAGAGATGTCCTGGCCTACACATCATAGTATACAGGCTTAAAAAAAAGATCTTTGTTTGGTACAGATCCCCACAAAAATCACATAGGATGTAAAAACTATCATTCCCTCTCATATCACAAATCATATCGCAATTGCAATATCAATCAAAATAATCACAATTTGATATTTTTCAAAATTATGTAGCCCTAATCCTCCATTGATTTACTGTGAATACAATATAGAAAAAGTTATGTGACTTTATCAAACAATGCAGGGCTTTCAATTTCAGCAAATCTTTAGTGGCCATCCAACCATTTATCTGGATCAAAAAGCTCTATTGTTTTGTCATTGACAAGAAAAGCACTTAAACCGTGCACAGTAATCATGTATTTATTCTGTATAGGCTTTGTATTAGCGCAGAACAGGCAATTATGTCCTATACTGTTTTGTATTTTGTGCTGTATACATGTTATGACGCACCGAGAGACAAAACACTCATTGTTGTAATTCTTAAATTCTTAAATTGAACGGTGGTCATCGGTTATACAAAGAATACAGCTTTTTTCATCCATTTTTAACTGTAATAGAGGGGTGAAAGAAAATATTGAAAATGTCGAGTATATTATGTTTTTTTGATACTGTATCGATTCTCAAAACACTATTGATTTTGAATTAATAATTTACTTTATTTGCAAAGTGAAAGTGAAATTGCATGTGCTCTCTCAAAGTAGTGCTATGACTGTGATAAATGCAGATCCCATAGTTCTGATAGCATGTAAACAGTCAACCTTTTTTATACTCAGAATTTATGCATATGGCGATGTTTTCTTTATACTTTGACAGTTTTTTTTTTAATTTAATTTAAAATATCAGAATATATGGCCTTGCAGTATCGCAATATATTGCAATGTATAGAATCGTAACTCCTGTGTCATTATTGTATCGCCAGATTGTTGCCAATAGACAGCCCTTAATGCAACAGTAGTGCACTGAAAGCAGCACTTGGCAGCACATACAGTCAAAATTAAAACTTCTATCAGGTAGATAAATTGTAGGTAGATAACTGTCCATTAACAACCGCTGCCCGATCCATCAGGTGAGCCTTCATGCTCTTCTCAAGACAGTCCCTCCGATTTCTGAGGACAACTAGGTGAAAGGAACAGCTGTCTGTTTTCACGGATCACTGGCGCGTTAGCAGCAGCTGCATAAAGACCTGCAGTGAGACCTATTTAGCCTGTAGAGTGCAATAAATGTTTAAATGCCTGCTTTAGGAGTCATATCCTGGCATGTTGGATCTTGCTGAAGCTGATGCCACTTGCACTTTAACGTACATTTTGAACTATAAGATCAAACTGTGTAGCAAACTATCCAATGTTGCAATGTGACTTGGCCTTTTATGGGTGTTATTAGCAGGTGTTTCACTTGACTGTTTGAGAACATGAGATGTCAGTTTCTACCATTAGCTGAGGTCTGATGAACTGTGAGCGGCTATGATAGTTTTAATGACAAATATAAGCATGGGGTTAATTTAAGCAGAGTCCATAGAGGGGTGGATATTAATTCAGTTTTCAAAGTGAGATGCAGCAGTTTTAGTTACAGTAAGGTCGGATAGTGTTTGACAATTCTTCTATATGGTAATGGTTAAACAAAGTGCATGTACTTTCTAGCTAAGCTGCAGCGAGAGGAAAGGAAGGAAATGTCTTGACATTCATCTTCGTCTGCGGGTTTTGTTGGTGTGTGACATATATGGTTAGAAGAGGTGGGTAGGAAACAACACTGAGGTCTTCACACTCGATGACTAAGTCATCAGACCCTCTCAACACCTTACCCTAACCATAGTAGAGGTTTCATGTGTAGCCTACATTTCACTATATGCAGCACCGATGCACTCCGTGCCATGATTGTAAGCGGAGCTATTTATATTCTCTATAGCTAAAATCTCTTTTTGAACAAAACAGAAAAAAAGCACGCTGCAGTCCAGGAATTATCTCAGCAGGCTTAAGATTAGTGCAATGTAATGAAAAGATTACCTGAGCACCTGGATTTTTGAAACCATTAATGAGATTATCCGCGTACAAATCGGTATTTCTTTGCTAAGCCGTCAGAGCCCAGCAGCCAGGTGCAGCACAGCGCAGAAAAACATCCATCTTAAAGCTGCACACAGCAAAGTGTCTCATCATCATTTTGATATCCTTTGGTGTAAAGCCCTCTAAACAGGCTAAGGTTAATGCAAGTGTGTATGATTCATATGTTTAGCCCAAACTGTTTTTGAACAGATAGTGCTTCAAAAAGCAAAAGCGAAGAGGCCTTAAAATTATATTTTCTCAAAAACAGTTTAATTGTAAAATGACTGTTTCCTGTTTTTTTTCTTGAAACTAGTGGAATGGTTTGCTTTTAGTGAAGAAACAAAGAGTCGTTTAGAACAATTTGGTAATAAACCTTTTTCGTGTATATTGTTATTTTTTCTTTTAATTAAGTTTAAATTACCATTCTTTGCACGCAGTTACCACTTACTCTTCTCATTAGAACTACAGGATAGCTACATTTTGAAAAACAATATGAATCTTTTTCTCTCTCTGAAAACCTCCCTACACACACACACACACACACACACACACACACACACACACTTTTGTGCCTGCAGACCACGAAATGTCTTATAAGTCAGGTGCTGCTTTCACAAGATCTTCAAAAGATAAAATTGTCATGCTGCAAACCCATTGTGGGTACGCAGGGGGAGTCGAGACAACGTGAGAAGGTTTCACTTGTCATCACAGTGTATCTCCCAGTTGTGTAATAGGGAAAATAGTCATTTACTGTATTCGAAATGGGGGTCCACAGATTGTAAACACCCCCACTTGACAAACTTTCCGGCAATGATTTCTGTGGTTGTTAAATGCGTAAGTGTAAGTGTGATTTCTCTTAACACAGAGATGGTATCAGCTCTTCTAAACCTGAACCTAACCCCTCTTATTTGTGAAGCCTACACAGCGCAAAGTCGTAACTGTGTAGACCGTGGAGAATATCAATTACATTTCAAGTCATTGTCCACTAGTTTGACAAAAGAATAGGAACACTTTTGGATTCATTAGCTCAAACTGCTTCAATAATACTGTCATTTTAAAGGACCAAACTGATAAACTCATATATGTTTTCTTTAGAAATTGACGTAGAGTAGTTTTAAACGAAACCTTATGATATTAGATTTATTACTTTTTTATTCACCTTACAAATCGCCGCAATGTCTATCGCATTGTTTCAACTGTGCATCATTTGCAGCCATATTCAGATGAGAAACCATCTATATCTATAGAGATATGCAAATTAGCATCATCTGTGACATCTGTTTGTCAGTCCAGATGTCTTTTAAAGTCAAAGAGTTATAAGTGCATGATAGTTTATAGCCCACATAAATGTATTCATGTGTTGCTGAACTTGAATATACAGATGTAACATTTTTCTGCTAGCCGTGTGACTTCACCTAATTGGACGCCACCGCTCTCCCCATAGGAAAACAATGGCATTGCCACCGCAGAGCTGTTTTCTGTGTGGGCGGCTTTATACTTTAACCTTTAAGACACTGAGAAAATAGCAACCAGTTAAATAATAAGTTTGAAAACCCTGAAGGTCTTATGCATGACTCATAAGCATAGTTCAGCTCATAATGATCACAAATTTGGAGGTTAACCAAGTGCTCGTTTGTTAATTCCTTCAAGAACACTTTGAGTTCCATCCAGCATTGTTGGACAAATTTCTCATTTCAAGGTTTTGATCAAAAGCTGATCAAAACTGAGCACAACATAGCCTCTTTACTGTATTCTAAATCTGTGGTTTTCTTTACCCCTCAAATTACGGCCATATTCGCCAACATGTAAATACAATATGTATGAAAAATAATCATTTATGGTTTTCCCAGTCGATCATAATTGTTTTTACTCCTTTTTTTTCAAAAATATTACTGATGTAAATGACCCTAGTGTCTACACTATATCGCACATGCACTGTCAATAATATTCCATAATACTTTTACATAACAATAGCATGTTATCCCCTCGGTAATTCCCTCATTAAAGAAATTCATTGATCTCATTTAGCCCCACTTCAAGCCAGCGGAGCACTCTGAGGTCGTCTTGCCACATATGAAGTGTGACCAATCAGATTCACAATGCTAGTGTAATGACATCGCTCATCCCATGTCCTTGAGCGACTGCAGCTGACTTGTGCGTGCGAAATGAGATTTTCCTCAAACCTTTTGAAATACATTTCCCCTTCACTGTGACCCAAATCTGATAACATTGTTGAGGCAAAATTATGTCAAACGCTGGAACAAAGTCAAAATGTCTTTTCATTGACATGTTGGATTTTGGTCTGTTGTTTATCTGTCTATAATATAATTCAAAGACAACCTTCAAATGTATTTTTTATATACATTTACAAGCCGTTGCACTTAATTAGTCTTCTCTATGTATTCACCTATTGTGACAGAGAATGCAGCACTCTTACTGTCTTAAACTACTGCAGAACTCTGACACAGTAGAAGGTACAGTAATAGTGGAGTGCCGTGCTGCTGGAGGGCCATTACAGCCCATGCTCTCTGAGGTGGAAAAGCAGTGATCAACAGAAATGAAATGGCCCTGCTGTCATCTGAGAGCGCAGATCAATCCAGGACAAAGTAATGAACACTGCTGGAGCTGCCTGACAGAGAGGTGATGGGATACTCTGCCGTGGCTGGACTCCAAGGCTCCGCCAACAAACAAAAAAGACTATACTTTGAAAGTTGTCTTGACAAGGAGTGGTCATGTTTTTTAAAAATTGGATAGCTTCTTGACCTTGGCCACGATGAAGTGTCTGGCATGGTAATTTGGTTTGTTTAACATCTAAGCCTCTCGCTGGATCTGCTGAGCCCTTGTGGGGCACTGGAGTCATGATTATAAATCCCGGGTAAACACTGAGCATCAAAACGCCATAACAAATCCAGAGAATTATTGGGGTGGTACTACGAGGCCACGTGTGATTGGAGTCTGATGTAGTACAGAGTCAGGTGATATGTCATGCCTTCAAAACCCTTTTGTCTAATCTGTAAAGCATTTTTTCCACAAGGTCAAGGATGACTGACTGAATATTTGTGTGTGCAGGGAGGACTTCTTGCACAGAACAGAAGTTCACACAGTTTGATGCACAGACATGCACAACAAAAAAACGGCATAGACGAAGAGGGCAAGAGTGGCACTCTGCAGGCAGATGTGCTCTCTGAATGTTTTCAAAGTCTCTGTATTGCCTCGGTGGCTGTTCTGCAATTTCACAGCTCAGGGTGTACAGACACAGTGAGAATAAATTAAACAGTCTATTGACCTTACTTTGTCTGCATCCAGCTTTAAAATGAATTGCACTCAATGAAAAATGAATCAGAGAGCACCAAATAAACGTCAAAGCAGGACTAGATTTTTATTGCAGGAGTTGCAGGAGATGGACAGGTGCAGTACAAATTGAGCAACAAATGTACAAATAATTCTGTGAAGAATAGAACTGTCTGTTACTTTCCCCTCTTTCTAGTCTATTTTTTCGACCAAAGGTTCAAAATATTTGCTTAAATGTTGGATAACATTCTTAATGTAACATATTTTTGCATGAAGTTGCATGAAAATAATAAAGGTTAGAGATTAAATGCAGAGCAAAACATGTAAGGTGTCACTTCCTATTAGGTTTAGCTTGGGACATCCCCACCACCTCTCATACAATCTCAATAAGGGCCTATTTGTCAACTGAATGCATAGACTGTATATAAGAAGTGGAAGTAGTCACTGTGACGTCACCCATTTGTGGTTTGTGGACTGCAGTTTTGAAGCCTTGAGTTCAGCATTTGGGCTGTCGCCATCTTGTTTTATGCAACCAGAAATGACACGAGAGGGTGGAGCTAAGTACAACTGAACGCTGAATAAGACATTTTTAGGCGACCGAAAAGGTTCCAATTAACTTTCATGAACTGAAAACACACTGTGAAAGGGTTAAAGTTGTACGACGAAAACACGGACAACTCCCAGACCAGACAACGACCTGTCAATCACAAGGTAGCCACGCCCTAAAGCATCCCCTGCTTTATGGTCTATTTGGCTCTAAATGGGACCATAATTTACTAAATGAACATCATGCTGTATTGAAGAAGACTTAAAACTAGCGATTGATACCATAAACCCATGTTCACAATGTTTACTGAGGTAATAAATCAAGTGAGAAGTAGGCTCATTTTCTCATAGACTTCTATACAATCAGACTTCTGTTTGCAACCAGAGGAGTCGCCCCCTGCTGGCTATTAGAAAGACTGCAAGTTTAAGGCACTTCTGCATTGGCTTCACTTTTCAGACCCAGAGTTGCCCGCTGCACTGACTGCGAACAAATTAGCCAAATGGTTTATGAGTTATACCATATACACAAATGGACATTATCATAAATAACCATCGTGCTTGTCTGTGGGCAGACGTATAAAGATGCGTTTAGATAACTGAACAAGCTTTGATATATTCATATCGATCAAACTGACTGTTGAGGGTTGCTTCCATTGGCATCGTGGATGCAGGAGGGAAATGAATGTGTTCATAGAGAGGTTGGAAAACCTGACCCGGGTATTGAATTCCACTTGAATCAGATGGAATATAAACATAAATCACAATCAGCCTCTGTATACGGTGTGTCGTGTGTTGCTAAAATAACAGATGTAGCTGAGTTGTTATTGTACTGCAGCGGTCTGTTGAGCACTCTACTGTATATCGACCTCTTGTTTTCAGTTAATAGATTGAGTAAAAACCCTGGCGGGGCTTTGAGAGGTGTTGGTGTTATATGGGGTCGAGTGGCTGTCGGTGACTGGGAACAGTTAGTCAGTCACCCATGCAGGTGTTGCACTGGGACTAAGCCCCCGTGGAGGACCCAGCGATTGTCTGTGGGTAACAGCAACGCTTCTTGCCCTACATGTCCTGAGCATTTATCATTACGGAGTGTATATACAACATACATTCATTGTCATCGCCAGTATAAGACCTACACCAGCTGTTGTTTTTGCTGTTGCGAATATGCTGCATAATTTGCTGTTGTTGTTTCTACAATGTACAATGTACACAGTAAACACAGCGCAGAGAGTGTTTTGGAATTGGTATTGTGACACTCTACACAGAGATAGGTATCAAAAGAGTCGATGGCGGGGATAAAAACACCCTGTTGCTAGGATGCTGCTTCGTGCTCAAAGTAAAGTGTGAATTTTCTTGCCTGTGTGTGTGTGTTTGGAAAATGGAGGGAGCACTCAGAGGCAACAATATAGGACAGTTCATAAGACATTAAAGGCACTACAGTATCACTAATGCTGCATTCACATGGATTCAAGCAGATGATAGACGGCAAACCAGATATCATTTTAGTGGACAATAGCAGGACGGTAAAATTAGGCGAGGCTGGCAAAGAACACTGGTAATGGCAGATGGCATGACCGTCCAAAGTTAAAATATATAATATATAATATATAAATATTTAAATATTTTAACATTTTTTGCAGTCCTCAGGATGTTATAGCTCCCTCACACAAGGAGAAAACAGGGGCAATCTGGAAAGTAAGAAGCTAATAATTTTGGTGCAACAACACCATAGGATCATGCATTACTAGAATAATAAAATAAAAAAATAGACACATAAACATCAGAATAACGAATGCTGATGTATTTCTCAGGAGTACAGTCTCCAATGTTTAGTAAGTCTACCCAGGGTTTTTTATGTTTTAAAGTATCCATAAAGTAAGGTAAAGTATCCATCTATCCACTACCTGAGTACAAAGGGCCTCAGGTGAGGTGGTGGAGGCTAGCATGCCTCACATTCAAAGTTTAATTTATGTATGAACTGACAAAACGCTAGATAAGGAGCAATTAGTGCTGGCTGTTTGTAAAAAAGCCACATACTGCAATGCTTGCAATCACTGTTTGCATTGTACAGTATGTGCATAACGTTTTAGCTACAACATGGGCTGCTTACCTGTCATAATATTGTGCCAACTCTGCATTAGTATTATTTACATGTTTAATGCATCTAAAGCTCTCTCCTCCTCTGAAATGCTGCACCAATATTCATGCAAAACTACAGTACGTGCACAGAGCGCAGCGGGCAGTTCGGGAGGCCTGGGTGATTAGAGCAATCCCAGCAAAAACAGAACTGGACTGGCTTTGCCTGTATAGAAATTCTCATTGAGTAAATAGAGAGATTGGCCAGCCTTGATCAGCAACAATATCACTGGTTGCATCTGTAAATACCAGAATAACATATTTTGCGTGGGCGGCTTAAATAACCACCCACACTCCGCCTACACACACGAGCACAGACACCACGATTACCACCACCACACACACAGACACAGACACACGTCCCTTTAAGATTTTATCAATGTTGATTCCTTTTTAATGATCTGATTTGTAGCACATGCACGCTGCAACAATGCTGGGTGCTTTCCCATCCAAAACGATAATCTGTTTGAGATATGAGGCTTTAAGGTCACACTATGTTCCTTAAAGCAGCTTCAGATCTTGGCACGTTATCCAAATCGTGCTCCTCTGGTACTGCAGGCCGAAGTATAGACACCCCTTTTAAAAAACGTTTTTCATCGCTCTATATTCCACAATGAACCGAGGAGGCCTAATGTGCTTGTACTTCTGTTTGAATGCTTCATACGGTATTACAGGTTTTGAGTGTACTCGTGAGTTGTTATTACAGCAGTCACGATAAGATCTTTATAAGTCCTGCACAGTTAAATGGCCCTTTGTGTAGAATATTTGATAGACCACCAGTGCCCTCTGTCAGCCTCAACCAGGATATCACATATTTAATGTTTTTTTCTTCTGTAGGTTAATTTGGCTTCTTTGTGTTTTAACAGAGATGCTATTTTACTCTTTATGGGGGCTGCATTTTATTATAAATTGACTGCAGCGTTAATGAGCTTCATGATATAAGTGGAACTTTTTGTTTTGCTTTGATAATGTTTTCTCTGGCAGTTAAGTATTTTTTTAATGTAATAACACTGACCTTAAATCAGTTATTATTATTTTAATAAATGGTTGGGGCTCTTTTGTATTGACACCAAGTAACCTTCCATTACTCAGACTGCTTGAACAGTAATGAAAATAATTTGATCCCTGAACAGATACAGGTGTCTGCCAACAATTTATCAAGTTTGTTAGAGCCCAACCCAAACATGAAAAGCATAATTTTGATAAATGTACAAGGAGTGTATTTTCCCAAGATTCTTCCTCCCCGGGACGGTTGGGACACCTTGTTCTGGGCTAAAAAAAAAATATATATAATTTAAACACCTTATATTTACAATGTCACATGTTCACACATTTCTTTGAGAAAAAGAAAAACATTTGTGAAACTATTATATTTTAATAAAATTATTGTGATATGGAATTTGGTTTCTGAGTGGCTGCCACTTGACTAAACATCCACTCAGTGACTTCACAGTGGGTCTTATTCAATTAGAAAAAGCCTTTTGTCTTGTTTTTGTCTGCTTTTTGTTGATTTGTAACAAGGTAGGAACTATAAACAATACTGTCTCAACTCTCCTCGGTAACTGTCTGAAAACATCACAGGGAGAGCAGACACACTTTGGACTCCTGTCCTAGCCAACACCAGCTGAAAATAGAAAATCACAACATATGCTTTCCAACAATATGTTTTTTGTATGCAGCACAACTAAAAACGGCTTGGTAGAAGAAAAATAACAAAAAGGACAAAAATGTACGTACATGCTGTATTTTTCAAAACTCAATTTGCACACTGTGTTCAGTGCATGCTGTATGTGAAACTATTTTCAACAAACAAAAGACGCCACGTTTCTCAGAATACCATTCTCCTGTTAACGTGTGGTTGGCATCACTGAAACCACACTTAACTAAATCCCTCTGATCTGTTAATACATGTGATGTCATTGTTTTCAATGTAGAATTTGGACTTCAATCCATTCTCTGCATGTCATGCAACGTTGCATGCCTATGGCAATGCAACAAAATTCAGTATTATGCCAATTAAAATGAAATAAGTATTTCTTGCAGCAGAATTTGCATTTGTAGATGTGAGGATGTGACATGTTACCACAGAGTCATGCAGTAACCAAACCCGTGGGTGTGAAGGCAGTGGGCTCATTTTGAGGTGAAAGGGTCCGGAGGCAGCTATTAAGTGTGTGTTCATGTGTGTGAAACTGAAAATTGATTGTGGGAAAGGAAGCTATAGCACCCTGCTTCAGACATGGTGAAATCTACTTATCTTATCTACTCTTCTAGACCACGCTAGACATTTTCCAGTCCTGGGTCTGTCTATGTACCCTGATTTTAGACCAAGATTATATTACTAAAATTTGCATCTCTGAACTTGTGAATAAAAAAAAGTAGACATGGAGCCAACTCTACGCTGCAAAACAAAACTCAGAGCAAATAACTATTTGCTGTGTTTTTGTTATTATTAAACCTTTATTTAATCAGGTAAGTCTCATTGAGATTAGATAATCTCTTTTTCAAGAGAGCCCAGCTGTAAGATAAACACAAACATTTAAAACACGTAATACAAATCGTAAAGTATTTCGGATAACAACACGCAAACATTTAAATCACATAATGTGTGTATCAAGTCACAGTATACAACATACATGCAAATGTTAAAAACACATAAAACAAAACACACAGTATCCACTACAAGGTCATGTACCCAGGAAGACAGACAGAAAAAACATATCTAGCCATGGAGGCAATTACAAACTCTGATTGAATTAAATTCCAAATCCTTTGCTAAATTTTTAAAACCTCAAATTGGGATCAACCTATCTAAGCTGCAAATCTGTCTGCAAACGGTTCCAGGCTGCAGGGGCAGAGAACATAAAGGCCTGTTTGCCCACAGTGTGAGCCTTAGGGACAGGGAGGGTGTCATTTGAGCGCAAACAATAATTACTAGTTTTAGGGAGATATACCCACAAAGATAGGAGGGGAACGCTTATAAATATATATATATATATATATGTGTGCCAATCAGTAAGTCTGCGCAAGGCCAACGAAGGCCACTGAACTCTCCCTGCATAAAGGATGTGATGGTGGCTGAGAGCTGTGCAGCCTGTGACAAACCTCAGAGCGCTGTGGAACACCCAGCCGATGCAAGCATTGATCAGAGGCGTGCATGTACAACAGATCACCATAGTCAAGCAAGGGAAGGAACGTAGTCTCAACCTATTTCTTCCTGGCAGCATAGGAAAAGCAGGATTTGTTTCGAAAATATAAACCTAGCTTGAGTTTTTATTTTAAAACTAAGTTTTCAATATGAGGTTTAAAAGGTAGGCAATCATCAATTAATATATCTAAATACTTGTAATGTAAAGATATAGTGGATTAATGACGTCCTGAGTAGAGAATGAGGTCGCTCTCCCTCGGTTACAGCTGATAACGTCATTCCGACCCACGCCGTTGTCACGGAAGCGTAACGCTTCAGTAGTTCCCCCCCATTAGCTGCTAGCTGGCGGCTCAGCCGTTGCCATGTTGAGAGCCGCGTGGAGCCAATCCCTCAATCATAGATATGCTCTGAATTTCAAATTTAGCCCCTTTTTAATTTTGATCTCAGTTTTTGTTGATGGAATGAAAGGCAGGGGATTTCATTGCATGTCATTAGTGCTAAGGCTCTGGTATTGTGCATTCTGGCTCACTAAATGGAATAGAGCCATATTGTTAGCTATACACCTGTGCTTTTCCTGCTATTGAAGTCAAATTTGTATTTCACTATTCGTAAATACTAGGAAGTGAAATAAAGGACTGTGTAGATTAGTTCTGGCGCTTGTGAATGTCATCCAATTCTTCCTTCCAGAACTTAACATATAACATATTGCTTCTCTGTTGTTATATAAATGTTGAAATGACTTTTCGGAGAAACGCAACACGCTGATAACCAGCATAGCTCTGATATTAGATAATTAAAGCTCCTGAAAAGTGTGCCTTTTTCTCTACACGGTATTTTAGAATTTAGATTTTCAAATTGGGCCAGTAAAAGTTCCTTTTAAAATGAAAGGGTTGATCACAAAAAATATTTTGCATGGATGTTACTTTATTATTATTATGAACTCATGGTACAGTTAGAGATAATTAGTAAAATGTTAAAACTGTTTTCAGTGTTGGTATCAGTGGTGGGTGTGTGGGTGGGTATGAGAGAGAGAGAGAGAGAATAATTGGAGGGCTTTTAGCTCATGCTTTGCCTTAGAGTAAAGAAAAATTAACTCTTTCAAATGTTCAAATTCATGAGTCTCATATTGTCTTTGTTAAAGGAAGTATTTGTTGAATGTTCAAGATGTTAATATCTCTCCTCAGATGAATATCATAATGTATTCTGTTTACTTAATGTGTTCATAGTTGTGTAACCATGTGTTTTTTAAAGGATAAATGGTAGTTAACTTTATGCTGTACTCTTACCAAAGAGGTATAAATCATCACTAATGACAGATGATCAATGTCATTTGGTTTGGTTACAGGGAGGAGATTAAAAAGATGTCTCGTATCAACATCAAGGTGTCAGAAGCACAATCATAACAGATGGTAGATCTGAAAATGATTTACTGTAAAGAAGATGGCATTGATGAGATACAATTTTAAGATGACAATTCTAAATCATACAAAAATTAAGCAAAATATTAGAAGACATCAGCAGCACTTTTCTTCAACTTTGCAAAATAATACTGCATACTTGGCTTTAACAATAGTCGACTGATGTTGTCCCTTTTTTTAACCACAGGAGGGAGCTCCAGTAAAAGACAGGTGATCTGCAGCAATGCTAAAGAGGTGCAGCAGTAGTTGACAGTACACAACATTGGAAAAATGAAGATTGCAGTGATGGAAACAATAATGGGAGGATTCTTACTGTTCAGGTAAAAGAAAATCCTGCAGAAATGCAATGCTAACTGAATTATTAGTCTCCCCTTTGTCAACCAGAAGGCCTGTTAACAATGACTACTGCTACTGCTGCTACTAATGTACTAATGACACTGCACTTCTACTCTGCTTCTCGTAGTTCTGCTATTACTATCCTCTTTCTACAGTTTTACTGCTGCAAATGCCACCGCCTCTGCTACAACTGCAACTACTAGAACTATGACCTCTACCACTACAGGTCAAATACTGACTCTGCTCCTGTAGAAGGACAGGTGACACCCACATAATCCACCTAATGAGTTTGTGAATATTTGAGTGTAGAGATTATCCCAAAATGACTTGAATTGAATGACTTTGACAACCTTGATGCTCTATACATGGGTAATTTAATCAGCAAGGTCGCTGTAACAACAAGAAAACCGCAAGATAACTAGTTGCAGTAAAAAAAAAAACACTATAAGGGGAACAACCTCATAGATTAAAAAAACTATATACACTCCTAAACTGTTACCCCGTTGAATGCAGTTCACAATGATATGCATTTGAAACCTAAAGTCAAGAGGAAAGTGCATATGATGAGTATTTGGATTACATTTTTTCAGGATAGAACACAGTTTCTTTATTGGGGCTTTGTCTGTTAATGGGTAATGGAGATGCATTCAAACACACATGGAAGTTTGAAAAAAGATTAAAAGTGTATTTTTTATCTAGAGCCCACCAGAGAGTGAAAGATCACTTGAAGCTCATTTTTCATACAGTATTACTTCTTAATTATATAGACTATAGTGGGATTTGTACTGTTCTTTTTGGCTTGAGCTCCTTACAAAATAGCAGCGTGTAAATGGAGCCCCCTTGTCATGTTTTAGTCTTTTATTATTTGTTAGTAGTTTCACCAGAGATATTCCCCTCTAAACTTATAGTTGATTTCATTTAAATAACAGTTTGAGACTCAGTGAAGTAAAGATATCTATCAGATTAAAGCAAAAAAAAAAAAAAAAGGGAGAGAGAGAGAGAATACAAATCTGTGAAGCAGAACTTTGTTTTTTCTTTTCTCGTACCCTCTGATTTATCTTGTGACCCTTTGGAGGGGGCCCGACCCCTAGGTTGGATACCACTGGACTATACTAAAGTAGTTAAAACTAGCTCTACTGCAATCAGCTACAACAGTAAAATACTTACACATTGATGTATTAACATACAGTAAACAATCTAATCATATAATGTATAATAATACTTTGCAGGGCGGCTGTGGCTCAGAGGTAGAGCAGGTCGCCCACCAATCGGAAGGTCAAAGTGTCCTTGAGCATGACAGACTCTGCCATCAGTGTATCAGTGTGTATGTGTGAATGGGTGAATGCTGAGTGTAAAGCGCTTTGAGTGGTTGGAAGATAAATGCAAGTCCATTTACCATTTACTTTAGAAAATATCAATCACAAAAAGCCATTTTACATGTAGGCGTACTTCTGCTTTTACTTAAGTAGGATTTTGAATGAAGAACTATTACTTGTAATAGTGTATTTTTACATTGCTGTAATGGTACTTTTACTGAAAGGACCAGTGTGTAGGATTTAGGGGGATCTATTGGCCGAAATGGAATATAATATTCATAACTTTTCATTAGTGTATAATCACGTGAAACAAAGAATTGTTGTGTTTTTCGTTAGCTTAAAATGAGCCCTTCATGTCTACATAAGGAGCGGGTTCTCTTCACGGAGTCCGCCAAGTTGTTCCGCCATGTTTCTACAGTAGCCCAGAACGGACAAACCAAACACTGGCTCTAGATAGGACATTTTGCATTTTTGCATTACCTGAAGGCCAACGTAGTTCTTCGACAGTCTTGGAAAGGAAGGGGTGAGTGGAGGGGTATTTAGTTGCTTGCAATCTGCAACTTGACCACTAGATGCCACTAAATCTTACACACTGGACCTTTTAGTAAAATATCTCAGTACTTCTGCCACCACTGAACAATTGATAGTTGATACTACTTTGCTTCCGACCTGTAAAATTAAACAATATGGTGGTTATTCTGAGAATGTAGTGTTCCAAACGTATCCATTCAAATAAGTGTTGATTAGAGAAATAGGTCATTTAGTTACAGAAACTTCTTCTGCTGATTTGTGCAGTGCATTTCTGACCGGGCTGATTCAAATCTTGAATGGATGTTTCCAGACATAAACCTCATAGTGAAAACTGAGCTCATTAGGTATAGTCTGGTTTGATGATGCTACCACCTCCTCAAATTTTTTTTTTCATATTTTAAAACTATGTCACTTTTTAAACCAGCTAAAGCATTAGTTTTCATTCTATAATTTCCACTGCATTACACCCTGGCGTGCTCCAACACCTCCCATCCTCTATTGCCACTATTACCACTAATAACTGATGCTTACATTAGAGGCTACTACTATCTATAAACAGTGTTTTTTTTTACACTTTTATACGTGTTATGCCTAAGGTAGAATGAAATTTGAAGCTTCTATTTTAATTTTTCATTCAAACTTTGCTAAAAAATATACTGCTAGAATCATGAGCTAACTGTATTGATACAGCTCAATTTAGTGCTAAATAATCAGCATTGACTACAGCTAGTACAACTATCAGCCTACATCTAAGAACTGTGACTATTTCTCGGACCTTTAACAACAGGAAACGAATTGCCTCTGATTCAATTGAACTAAAAGGGTTATGATGCATTTGCTTTGTGTTGCAAATAAATTCCATTTTGTTCATCTTTCAAAGAGTTAAATTCAGCTGAACTTCTCGGTCAAGGCTTCTCTCTGCCCTGGCCCCGCCGGTGGAAGGAACTCCCCACTGAAGTCAGGACAGTCATACCACTTTGCATTTATTCATTTATGTACTGCTTTGGTGTGTATGTGTCACCTTACCTGTCTTTAACTTGTTTGAGGTTTCTGATTGCAGTGGGTTGGCCAACCACATCTGGAGCACCTGGGCCCAGTGCTCCATCGGACATTCAGTATTTAGCCCCAGTGGTCGGCGTGAAACTCTCTGCCTCGCCGACACTACATTATTCACACACATCCATATTTAAACTGCTGATGTCACCAACTACCAGAACTCATGTCATTTACTTCTTGGATTATAGTAAGTAATTCATATCTGCTCGCATTTTCTCTTGTCTGTGGGCCTTTTTGTCACATTAGTTGCTCATTTGTTTTGCTCGGCATCAGTGCACATATACAGTCCACAAATGACTCGGCACTGAAATTCACTGCAGCATTTATTTTTACAATAGCTAGCATGACTACCCTGTGGTCAAAAACAAGTATGGACTCAATCCCTTAAAAGATGAAACTACACTCAAGTCAGCATGATTTGCAAGACTCTTTTTAGGGTCTCTTCAGATTCAATCATGATTTTATGTCGAACCTGCCTCAGAAATGAGGTGTACTAGAAAAGTTCGGATTGGGTCTTACAGAAGAAAACTGCTGTTTCAGTTACTTTTGTTAGGATATTACAATTATCCTTCTGCTAATGTTAACTACAATTAGGCTTTTCAGCTGCCTTTTAAGACCACCACAACAGCTACTGCTATTTTTTTCTACATTTATTACATACCATACTACTGCTGGTGATCATCATCATCATTATTTTCATCATACAGCAATTACAGACTCAGAGTCCAACTAATAGCCTACATCAGCAGGGCCAGTATTATTATCTGCCAATTTTAGCTTTTGCCGCCATTATATAGATTGTCCACCAGAGATTTATTTGACCATGTGCTGGTCAGGTCATATCTTGGTTACCTACTTGATAAAAAAAGAGATTAAAGGATCCTTCTCAAAAAATGCTTCATGTTATGCATTCATGTTAAAAAATATTGTATATTTTAACTCTCAAGTAAGGGATAATGATGATTTTGTTTTATTTGTATTTTGTACTCTTTTAAAGGTGCAGTGTGTAGGATCTGGCGACATCAAGCGGTGAGGTTGCAGATTGCAACCAACTGAAACTTCTCCCATGTGCCAAGGGTGTAGGAGAACTACGGTGGCCATTGTTTGGTTTGTCCGTTCTGGGCTACTGTAGAAACGCGGCAGTCTGCTCTGTGAAGAGGACCTGCTCCGTATGTAGATAAAAACAGCTCATTCTAAGGTAATGAAAATACAACGATTCTTATTTTCAGATAATTATACACTAAAGAAAACATTAATAATAATTATATTAAATTTCTGCCAATAGATCCCCCTAAATGTTACACATTGTTCCTTTAATGTCTCATTTTCTTTTAATGTCTAATTTTTTCTTATTATTTCAGGCCTGCATACCTGCCCAGAGACTTCGGGTGGAAAATGAATTTTCCAAAACCCGGTAGGCTACATCTCTCCTTGCTCATTTCATAAAAGGTTAAAGCTTCAGTAGGCAGAATTGTTTTGGCATCATTGGGCAAAAATTTCGCAATAACCTTTCAGCATATTGTAATTCAAGTGTTCTGAGAGATGAATAGACTTCTGCACCTTCTCATGGCTCTGTTTTCAGGCTTTGAAAAATGTAGCCCGTGACGGGAGACTTTGGTCAATTGCAGGTCATTTCAGAGAGAGAGAGCGTTCCTATTGGCTGTTCATTCAACAGAGGCAGCTGTCAATCACTCGCCAACTCCAACTCCAAACTGTCAAAGTTGATCAAATATGAATTAATATCCTGTTACCATAATGTCTATTTCTCGACTCAAATGTTTGCAGAAACATTTTGTAGTGTACAGTTTAGCTGTAAAATAAGAAAGTTTGCTACAGCTGGTGGCCAAACTTTCTCATTTTACAGCTAAACAGTACACTACAAGATGTTTTGAAAACATTTAAGGTGAGAAATAGGCATTATTATATATTATTTCTTTATATTAATCTTGTCTCTAGGTGGAGGCTTCAGATAAGCCCAGTGGGTTTTTTGCCTCTTCCTGCACTGTATATTATTAATTTATTTTTTTGTTATGTTGTATAGTCTTAAATTGTGCAAAGCAAATAAACAATGAACAAAAACAAACATTACAGTAACAGAATATTGATTCATATTTGACCGTTTGATCGGAGTTCACGAGTGATTGACAGCTGCTCAGAGACGGCAAGGCTCCAGCTCGGCTCTGATTGGTTGTTTTCCTCCGGTCTGTGAAATCTTGCAGATGCCATTAGGAGCACCGGAGGACACAGAGGCACATGATTTTTTTTTCAGATTACCTGTCTCATGCACTACTCAGTCAGGATATAGTGACCGTTTTATAAAAATAACTTTTTTGAATCATCAATTCAATTCAATTCAATTCAAACAACTTTATTAATCCCTCTAGGGGCAATTGGTTTGGAGCAGCTTGTACATAAAAAACATAGATAAAACATAGTGACACACAACAACAACAACAACAACAATATATGTAAGCTAAAAAAATATATAAAACAGGACCCAAAACGATAACTGATGTAAATTAGACTAACTAATATTAATCATCTAATAATCATATTTTTGTCACTGTTCAAAAAATATGTTAGAGGCATGTGCAATAATATAATAATAAATAACTAATTAATTTTAAAAAATAAGTATTTTCTCACAATTTTGCCAAACTACTGCAATATAACTTTAGCAATCAAACATTATAAATTGTCTACAGTATAGTGACCGTTTTATAAAAAAATAACTTTTTTTTAATCATATTTTTGTCATTGTCACTGTTCAAAAAAATATGTTAGAGGTTCGCAAGTGCAATGATATAATAATTAATTAATTAATTAAAAAAAATATTCTCACAATTTTTGCCAAACTACTGCAATATAACTCAAAGCAATCAAACTTGGCCAGGTATGTGAAAAAAAAGGCATATAGGGTCACTTTTATGTGTCCTTGAATAATCCCTATATAGAAATACTTTAAAGAGTAAGGCTATGGCAGCTCGTCGCCACAGGGATAGAAAATAACTTAATCATATTTTAGTCATTGTCACTGTTCAAAGAAATATGTTAGAGGTTCGCATGTGCAATGATATAATAATAATTAATTAAAAAAGATAAGTATTTTCTCACAATTTTTTCCCAAACTACTGCAATATAAATCTAGCAATCAATTATAAATTGGTATAAAAAAGGCATATAGGGTCATTTTATGTGTCCTTGAATAATCCCTATATAGAAATACTTTAAGAGAGTAAGGCTATGGCAGCTCGTCGCCACAGGGATGTCACCTGGCTGCTGCAGCCTCAGAAATAAGAGGCCCCCCTTGTAACCTAATCGATCGCCGAGCAGAGAGAGGCAGACTGGGTCCACACGCACTCTGTGATCGGTTTCTCTGTGTCAGACCAACTTCCCAGAATAGCAACTCGGGCGGGTTGTCTGCTCTGCTCTGCTCTGCTCTCTCTGCTCCGGAGGAGATGGAGGAGGAAGTCAGTGGTGGATTTAACAACTGTTGCTTTTGCTGCTGCTGCTGCTGCGGAACCAAACTAGCGTTCAGCGCGCGCTGCGTGGCGCATGTCGGGCTCCAAATAATGATGAAGTCTATTATCCAAAACCGAGACATTCAGTCTGGATCAGTGTGCAAGTTCATGGGATTATATAAACTCCTACGTGTTTAAGGTAAATAAAAAAACAGAGAAACAACAAGCGCATGAATCGCTTATTAACTAACCGTTGCTGCTGTCGCTGCTGCTTTAAATGGAGCCATCCGAGATCTATATGATTGAGAGCTACAGACGCTTCAGATGTTGCTGGAGGCGCATGTCTGCGGCAAAAGGCAGACAAGGAGCGTCTGTCTGATGAATGGAGAGAGAGCCAGACGGAGCTCTCTGCTGTAGACTGCTGCTGCTGCGGTGGTGATCGGATAACCTGTTGAATTGCAGCTTGTCAGTCAGTCAGCTCCAATATAAGCCATGCAGGGCGACACAGACAGCAGGAAAAAATTACTCAAAACACTGCTGCGCGTTGACAAATAACAACACAACTGGCTGCGCGTTTTTTTTGTTTTTTTTTCCTCAGAGATGCAATGTTTAAATGTCCTCACATCTGTGCATCTGCAAAAAATACATACGTCAAATATGAATCAAGAAAGGGGGGAATCATTATTTTTAATTTCTGCCATATTTTTATTATAGGGACATGTTTTGCCATCTGAGCAGCAGTTAAAACGCGCAAGAGGCTCTACCTGGTCCGACCTTGAGTCACACATCTCCACACTGTCTGCCTGCCTTTCTGCCTATCTGCCCACGGATTTCCAGTCTCTTCTTTGGTTGTTGAAAATAGCTTGGCTGCTCCCTGCCTGCTATGGCTAATTCCTTAGGAACCGGTGGATCCAGTTTGATCCATCCCTCTCTTTCTTTCCCTTCACCAACTTGTTGAGTCTTCCTTCCCCCCCTTCCTCCTCCTCCTCGGTGTTCCTACTGTAAAAAAAAAGAAAAGAAAAAGTGCGCCTGTGTGTGCGGCTCATAGGCTCGTAGTTGTGCGACTTGTGTGAAGAAATATGTCGCAAGTTTGAATCCAGTGAGTGACGGTGTCGCGTTTAAAGTGGAGAACTTCGACGCGCAGAAGAGGCTTTTTACGCAGCAACAACTAGTCACCTGTAGGACACTTTACTGGAGATACCTCTGCTCCTAAACTTTTCTCTGTTTCCTGAAAACCTGCTGCTGCTCAGATGAATTATCACATGTTCCTGTCTTGTATTGGACTGCTATTGCTTACCTTTCATTCATGTGTGAGAGATCACTAATTTTGACTTTTTTTTGGTTTCATTAAAGGGAGGTGGAGACATCTTACCACCCCCCCCTCCCTCCGTCCTTGACTGAAGTTACCAACTGATTTTGCACAGGGGAGACGCTTGAAGGTAATTAAATAAATCCACTTTTTTTTTTAATATATATATTGCATGTTACTTTCTTGTTTTGCTTTCAGGTTTCACTTTTAATTGAAGCTTATCATGTTGAAATAATCTAAAAACGCATTGCTTTCCAACTTTCTGTGACTGTAAGTAAAGTTTCCTCCAGAGGGAGGCTAAATGAAGAGCTCAGATCATTAAGGACATTGTAGCTGACTCTGAGTGTCAGATTATCATCTTTGTTACTGTCTATTAAGAAATAGTTCAGGATGTGGACACAGACCAAAAGAAAAAAGTTTCTGCAATGACAACCTTTGAGTTGTTGTTTTTTTAATAAAAGGGTTAAGCTGTATGTTCATGTGCTGTGGCATAATACACATATGTTGAGTGATCTGACTAATTAGATATCAATAAACTTTATTAATATTCTCTCTGATGCAATGCTATTCTTAATTAATAATAATCATAACACGCTTACTTTAAATGTGTTGGCTTTAACAAGTCTTCTGCACAGTGATAACAATGGGTATAGAGGGATAAAGATGGACCCTTTAATTAGCAGTTCACAAGAATTATAATCAACTTCCAAGTAACTTATTTACCACTTCCTCAAAGAAGCCTGCTGACATCATGTTTTATCGACATGCCCTGAAATGTTTAGCAAACATAGGTCCTTTGCGTTAAAAGTTTATCTCTCCACAGTTCAATGAAAAGTGTTTTATTTTAAGTTAATGTTATTTATTGTTTTTTTAATTGCTTTGTCAGTCTGAAGCCACTTTTGCACAAAAAGTTCAAATGTCACCTGAATTTAGTGATTTAATTTCCCCCCTTTTTAAAATTTTTTTAAATGATACAGCCATTACTGTGTTATTGTAATGAATGGTTATATTTATATATTTTCTTTTGCCTGTTTTGAATAAGAAAAATCTATTTCATCATTTCTGACTCAATAAAAGTTGTGTCTCATACATGATGGTAATGGTGTAAAATGCAGAAAATGGAGAGACCATGACGGTTTTAATTTAAATTCTACAAGCACATATTTATAGAGAGCATGAAACTAAAACGCGGCCGTTCACACATTTAAAGTAGTTCATAGGTTAGCTTGCTAAATATATGTGACTACTTCTCTAATAAGCAAACTGCACAGACCAGAGTCTCTGTGGTGATGCACCTTTGTGCACTGGAACCCCATGCATCTGAAGCTGCTTAGCAGCCCTGAATTCGGGCATTAATATGATTTAAAATTAATTAATTGTATACAGCTTTGTGTTGCTTGTATGAATACTTGATCAAGGTTAACTCTGAAGGTGCACATCATTGTTGCATGATATTATAATGACAGAGCTCAGGCTGCACAGCTTTTGAGATGCACGCATTCGGTTTAACAAGAATTATATACATTATGCAAAAAAAACCTTTGTGTTACAGTTATGTAAAAGTCACATGTATTTTTATTCCTTGCAGCACTCCCAAAGCACTTGAAATGGAGGCTCCCGATGGCTACTGTGCTAGTAAGTCCTCATATTGCTTACACACTACATTCAATGTACACTTGCTACCCATATTTTACACCCAGAGTTTACGCACTATATCGGAATGTGTGTCTGCGTTGTGTTATACCAATGATGGTGAGAATGACAACAATAACAACGACTCCGTCCGTCTGTGTGTTATTGTGTTATTGGACGTTTACGTGATTAACTTATTTTGACTTTCACATCTCTTCCAACTTTTTCTTACAATGCTGAAAAAAAAAAAAATACAATTTTTGCAATCACAACACCATAAACATTTCAAGGGATTTTCCCCTAGTGCAGCCTTTTAGAGAAAACGCTGCGTTACCAACATCCTGTTGAATGCAGCAGATACTGGATACGCACTTTGTGGTGCTCCATTGCCCTTTGCTGGTTTCCTTTGGGCAGGTCTCTTGAATACATTTCTATCTCTTCCCTGCCCCCCCCTCCCGTATTGTGCTTTGGTAAGCAGATCTTAAAAAATAGGTAGCACGTTGTTTGTGACATCAGTGGGGATTTTAGGTCTCCATTGGGGGTTTGTGCCTATAGGAACACTTGGCAGGCGGGGTTTGGGGTGGTGGTGGAAGAAGAAATGGAGGCTCCTACTCTTCCTGTCCATCTGTGGGTCGCTTCTGAGATGACACATTAGGAACAAATAATGGTCTGCTCCGGAAAACACACTTCTTTGTGGAATGCAAATTGCACTACTATTTACTATGTGCTCAATACATTAACTAGGCTAACTATGAGACAATATTTAAGTCAAACATTGCACCTGTTGTGACACACAGCATTGTAATCTTGCACACACTACTATACCCTACTCCACTAAATCCTACCATCCCCTCTTATATGCAAACATATTCTTCTTCTCACCATCATAGAACACACAAGTATGCTCTCTTTTCATCGTGTATTGTACTCACCCATCACCGTATATATTTAAGAAACAAAAATAGAAAAGAAAAATATATGTGACAAACAATATAAAAGCTTGTTCAATCAGAACGTGAAGGAGTGCATATAAAGTCAATGCAAAGACATGAGTGGGGTCAAATCCCCCCCCCCTTGGAGTACAAATTGAGGCACAGATGCGTCAACCCAAGCCGGGAAATGCTGCGTTTGATTGGGCGATTTGTTTTAAGGTTGAGACCGACAGAGCTCTGAGTTCAATAGGCTCAACATGCAGTATTTGAAAACTGGTGACCAATGTCATTTTAGCTCATTTCAGCAAGGTTGAACTTCTCTCCTATTCATAATATCATTCAGTTACAAAGTCAAAGCTCTTATAAAAGCTATTCATTGGGTGATGACTTTTCATCTTTAATGTGATATTATTCAAAAGACTTGGTGGTGGATATTATTTTTTCATCACTTGTAACTAAGATAAAACAGAAGGCCAGAGCTGCGCTTCAGGACTGAACTTTTTACTTTTCACCTTTCACTCGTATTCAGCCATAGAACATATCAGGGAGTGTATGAGGGGCAAACATCCTTCCCAGCAACACAGGCCAAACCCGATAATGTTCATCATGTATGTTACAATGTTTTTAAGGTAATATGTTTAATACTGTCTAGATGTAGGTGGCCTATATTCGTGACTTAGCTATATAAAGGGCTGTCAATCAAATACATATTTAATTGCATGATTGTCCATGATTAATTGCGAATAATCACAAATGAATAACATTTCTATCTGTTCAAAATGTACCTTAAAGGGAGATTTGTCAAGTATTTAATACTCTTATCAACATGGGAGAGGGAAATATGCTTGCTTTATGCAAATGTATGTATATATTTATTATCGGAGATCAATTAACAACACAAAACAATGACAATTATTGTCCAGAAACCCTCTCAGGTACTGCATTTAACATAAAAAAATATGCTCAAATCATAACATGGCAAACTCAAGCCCAACAGGCAACAACAGCTGTCAGTGTGTCAGTGTGCTGACTTGACTATGACTTGCCTGCATGTGATTATTATAAAGTGGGCACGTCTGTAAAGGGGAGACTCGTGGGTACCCATAGAACCCATTTTCAGTTCACCAAAATGCCAAACTCAAGTCTTCGAAACCGTAGTCCACAAACCAATGGGTGACGTCGCCGTGACTACATCCACTCATTCTATACAGTCTATGTTTGGGACGAATAAATACAGACTGCAAAAAAAAAAAGTTTTCAAAAATAAAATTCATGTGTGTGGAACTACAGTATTACAGTTACATTACAGTATTTTGATTACAATATGTGGGAGATTACCACTATTCACATATAGATACTATTATTGTCTATATGTAAGAAAGGATAACAGTATATGCGAGTCAGAATATGTGATTGACAATAGTCGTAGTTTCAATGCCTGACAGCTTACTTACAGCTTTGTACAGAACACACACATAAAGAAGAAGATAGGTACAATTTCTGAAAAAAACGAAGCAACCTTGCTATTGAACTGACAAAACATGGTGTCCTTAAATGCACAGTGGCTGGATTTGAATGCTCCTCACAGCACAAACATTGACAGCGGTGCCACTGAGCGGGTACACGTTTTGTTTTTAAGAAGGTCGTTCGACAATCAGGAATCGAGAATTTTAGCTGCTCTCCTGTTTAATCAACCAACCTTCCTTTTTATATAAACACTCTTCGTAGCCACACGACTGTGTCAACGTGTCATTGTCGTTCTCTCTCATAGGTTACTCACACATACACAGTTAAGCCTTTTCACACGCAACGCACTACTTTTCTCTGTCACACACACCATCATAATATATCACAGGTGCAATCATTCTCTCATATAAATTATCACACTCTTTGTTTTCTTTCATGTACACCGTCATTGTTTCTCACATGCTCGATGTCTCATAGATACATCATGACATTCTTTTGTGTGTCATTTCTCACTTTGAGAGATTAGATATCTTCAATCTCACATAAAGCACATTTACGTATCTTGTTTCTACATGAAAGGAGTTTGATGAAGTCGTGCTGGTTCCTATAGACACCTCATGCGGATCTAAAAAATTGAATTTACCTTATTGGGATGACCATAATTACGAACAGCTCTGCCAAAGCATGTTGCACAAGGTTGTAAAATAATGATTCAGAACATAAGAGAAAAGGACAACAAATAAACATTAAATTACTACACTAACATACACTTGACTAAACTATACAATGACATTATTACGCATACACAGTATACCATAATGAAAGAACAAAAAAAACAATTTATTAAACATTATTACACGGCTTTGTTGAATACTCGATTCTGATTGGTCAATCACGACGTTCTATGGTCCGTTATTTCTGTATAGCGGACCATTTTTGTGTCAAATTATTGATTTCTTAAGTAAGTAGCCGCGTAATAAGCAGGATAATGTACAGCTAGCGGGCCATTTTTGTGACCCCTGTTGGGGGTTTATTTCACAAAAATGACCGGCTTGCTATACATTATCCCTTACTTAAACAAATTCAGTAAGATATTTTGCATTAGTGGTATTAGGGATGCACCGATACCAATACCGGATCGGATATCGGACCGATTCTGACTCAACTAGCTGGATCAGGTATCGGTGACGATGGGGCTGAACTATTTAATTCAATTCTATGTTAGTATACTATATACATTATGTACTGGAATTTTATTCCTGTTTAAGTTTTGACCAATATTTTGCTGCATTAAAAAAATGTACACCTGAATTGTAATTTCTGTTCATTTTGAAGATTTTTTGTACAATTTAATATTTTAGTAAAAAATAACAATTCACAAAAGTTATATTTATGTATTTATTTATTCCATTTTGTTGTACAAAGTTAGGAAAGCAATGTTTAAAATAAAGCCTGATGTTGCCTTAGACATAATAGAATGATCCCAGTCACTTCCACACAGTGAGGCATACAGCTTATTAATTAAACACTGGTATCGGATCGGTGCTCGGTATCGGCCGATACCCAAAGCCCAGGTATCGTTATTGGGACTGAAAAAGTTGCATCGGTGCATCCCTAAGTGTTATACTTAACATTATTCATTCATTCTAAAAAATAAAAGGTCATAATATTCCGAAGTTATGTATGTAGTTTTCCACTTGGTAACGTCTAACTTTGACAAATAACACTTTTGACAGCTTTACGTTTAAGTCGTTTAAGCAAATGCTAGTTTGACAAACTGACATAACAAGGCATTCTTCACTGAAGGTCAAATACTTCACCGTATTTGATATGCTTAAAGGGTTAACGGGACATTCCAGCTTCTCTTTATTAAGTTCCGGTTGTCGATCATTCATGCGCTCTGTTCATCTTTTTAAACAGAGAAAAGACACAACCCACTCTGGTTTGATCTCTAGTTTCTTGCTTTAGTTAAATGTCATCAAAGGACAGGTGCAAACATTTCCTGACCCGTGTTATGTATAAAGCCAGTGGTAACGGACTGAAACGGTAAAACTGCATTAGTTGTCCTCATCACATTTTAACGGCGTCATTTCAGTCCAGTAAAGTTAACGTGAATCAGTGAAACAAATCACATTTACCTGAGGTCCTGCACAATAATCGGAGGGGAAACTCTCCAGTATCATTTTACAGTAACAACAACAAAACACGTCTCCTTTACCTTCAAATTGCCTCAAGTACAGTTCTCATTTTCTAATCTGTTCTATTTGACAAATTCCATTTCCTCATACGGTGAGTGAAGTGGTGAATCTTTTACTCATCACACTATCTTTGACCAAACATACAGTGTGTACTTGGAGGCAATGAGCTAAGACAGCAGCCAAAAGTTTCCACTTTAGTTTGACCAGCTGTTGCAGTTAACATTGATTAGTTTCATCTTGTAAAAATTGTTGGTGACTGTTGTTATTTCAGCCAGTGTAGTCAATGGTTACAGTTAATACATTAAGACAGCATTGTTAACAATGTTAAGTATTAAATGATCATGTGAGTGGGACAGTATTATTGTGAATACAAGGGGGTGTAGCGTTGTTGTTGTGTTGTGCAGCGTATGTGAGACTATGCTGATGATGTGACCTAAATGCAAATCAGATTATTAACATTTTTTGTTAAAACAAAATCAGAAGGGAGAACCATCGGCTAGCCAACCACAAAGCTTTGGTTGCGTAGCCAACTTTGCTCTTGGTGCATTGCAACATTAATCAACGACCCTCCGTGGATGCTGTAATATTAATGCAGATAGCAGAGTTATTCAGTAGCTGGAGTTTACTGTAACCTTGTTATTGTTTTCACTTATTTTTTGAGACCCGCTCTGCAGATGATTTAAGATCATGTTCTCTGCAGATGTATCAGGTTTCCCTCCTCTCAGGGTCACCCCCACATACACTAATATAGATTACGGCAAATGAAACGCATCAGTGCATTCTATTATGGCTCAATTAACAGCAAGTGCTTCTGTAGTACTTATGGATAAGGTGTATACATATAACTGCATTCATTTATTCACAAATTAAATTCATCACTAGCACTTCCAAAACATTATCTTATCGTTTTTTGAATGAATGCTGTCATTTGTCTGTATTTTTTGGTTTTGTTTGCTGGGTCAGCGGAGTGTGTGTGGGTGCGTGTGTCTGTTTGTTTTGAATCTTTGTCTTAAGGAAGGTTCAGGGTTTGACAGGAAAAACCAGCTCCCATACAGTGTGAATCCAGCAAGCCAGAATGGAGGACCTCGTCACTCCGGAAAACAGTCTTATTCAGCTCCTCACACAGCTAGACATGCTATTGAGCCATTTGTATTTTATTAATTTCTCACATTCACATGCAGGCACATGGAGCTTGACCTTGATTGAATTTAAGTTTATTGTCATTGCACACTGTTCCTGAACCCAGATACGATTTATAAGTGCCTGTGCTCTCTTTTGAATAACTTGTAAGACGAGAAATTGCATTGACCCTTGTTAGATTCCTCAGAGGATGACTGTACTTTAGAAGCAATGAATTCATTTAGCGTTACCGATGAAGTCAGCAATTATTACACCCACGAGTTTCATGTGTATGCATTTGTTCCTTTCCATTTGCTACCATATTAACTTATCCCAATTTGGTATTACTCAAAATACCTTTCCGCCGGCAGGTCTCGACTGTTTGATATCCTGATCTTAGTGTTCATACAGGATTGACTCAGCAAACGCGGGGCACCAACGCAAACCTTCAATCCGTGCAAACTTGTGTGTGGTTTAGAACGTTTTTTTTACCCTGTTTAATTCATAATGTATAAGGCTTTTTTTCCAAACATTAAAGGTTTGAGGTCCCTATTTGAACAAGCATGGAAATGCTTCTTCTTCACTAGCTATGTATTTGACCATCATAATCAACAGACAGACTTAATATAAGTGTGACTTCTTCCATTGATGGCCAGTAATTGTCTAAAAACCAGGACACAAAAGTCTTTATTTGACGTCATTCTTTATTAATTAAAAAAAAACATAATAATGACAGCATTATTCATAAATGATCATACATTTTATAGCTTTTTGAATGAATTGCTTGTGAAGCAATTCACCTTGACCCTTTCATTATTTCTAACAATAGCACTGTGTTAAAGGTGCAATGTGTAATATCTGGCCAGAATTTTAGTTTAAAACATTAAAAAAATGAATTAACATTTCCAACAGAATGTGTAGAGGTTACAGTGTTGACGTTATGTCAAAGGCGTCTATGTATTGTGTTGCAGAGATATCTACTGAAATGAGCATGCTAACCAGCTAGCCCCGGCCCGTCCTGTCGTGTTATACCACTTGTACCTCAAGAGGGGATAATGAGTCACTGTAGCGTCCAGTCTGCCCTCAGTCCAACATGAGGGGAGGAAGAAGTAGAGCTGCCCTGAGGGCTTGTCGATCACGTTGAAGATACAGGGTCTGTGTAGGGTTTGATAGTTTGTTTATTGGATTAAATCCAAAGTGGCAGAAACGAGAAAACGACTTGTATTTTTGTTTCGTTCTCCCTGCCGCCCTCCCTTACTTGGGGAAGTTCCCCAGGATCAGGCCCCATGCACCGGGGATTGCACCGGCTGAATTTAAGTTGCTACAGCCCCTTTAACTGTAGGTCTGTCTTCCGGAGCTGCCTCACACTCCCCACAAAACGGTAATACAAGTAGTTTTCTCATTTTTTCCACTTAATTTAATCCAATAAACAAAAACATACACGGACCGTTAAGCCCTCGGTTAGTGGCACAATAAACACAAAGATGGCTAAAGGAAACTAGCTATAGGCCGCTATAGATTATAAGATGGCCATTTTGACCGGCTCTCAGAGTTTCAGCCGTTGAATTATGCGTATTTTTGCCCTGCTGTTGTTAATTAGTTGGCTTTTTTTTTTTTTTTTTTTAGAGATAACTGATGGCTATAAATTTAGATTGTATGGATCCAGTATAGAGGTGAAATTCTGCCCCCTATTTGTTTGGAGCATGTGGCCAGATCTTTAAAATCTTTAATGGAGGGTTCTTATTTTAGCATTTGAACCCAGGCAGCCCTGGATGCTATTATCCTAGGCTAGAGACAACCTAGCCACTGTGCTGCTAGGCAGCTGTCAGCATCTGCTACAGTAATGGAAAATCCTTCATGACAAATCTGGGCCACTCCTGTCTCCAGGACAGCATTGCCAAGGGAGAGCCAGCGTCGGTCACCTGAGATTTCCTCCAACCCCGACCTGTGCAACCCGAGCCCGGGCCCAGGGATTGTGTCATGGACAACGTCTCCCAGTATGCCCCACTCAGTGGGGCCGCCGCTACAATGGAACAATACCATAGAGGAGGCTGTCACACTCAGAGGAGCTGTCACAGCAATTGGAGATCTGACACAGATTTCTTTTTCATGTATGAGGGATCATTGCAGACATGTGGAGCACCGACAAATTGTAACAAGGCCTTCCGTGTAGCGGTTTCAGGATGCGGCACGTTCCTGTGATTTTAACTGAAACGTCCCTCGGCTACGGCCATTGCTACATCAGTTATAAAAGCATAAGGCAGTCTAGTGTCATTATAATGGATACTTTCCAGTTTTTTATAGTGCTTGAGGAAAACCTTGAATTGTGCTGGTGGTTAATGATGGCTCACTTTGGTTCCTGAGGGATCTGACACCTGGGTCAGCGGGGGTGTTTGCCTGTTGCCACTGTATTGTTCCAGTGACCCTGACGGGGCCGGGGTGTAAGGGGATAAGGGATTGGTTTGCTCTCCCTCAAACCACACAGGACACAGGACACAGGGCTATCCATAGCCTGGGCTCTGTACAGACTGCTGAGAGGATGCAATCTGATCCACATTTGCTGGACATTAGGATCCCATCGGTACATAAGGACAGTTTAGTTAGTTGCCTTGTTCGTTCCGTATGGTGACCTCCATAGTGGCCATTCAGGTTGGGCTTTGAAGGACATCTGAGAGTGGGATGAAATTAATCATTTTTCATCTGAGAAATACCTCACACAAGGCTTCATGTAAACTGTTTGCTTAACAAGAATTTTGATTTTTCTTCTCATGTTAGGTGTGTAGTGTATCGTCACAAAAATCTTCAGAAAATTTTCAGAAAGACTTTGTTTCTCACTTCTTTTTCTCACATTTTTCTCTTCATCATTGTCTTTACTTTTAAAACACTAATCGTTACATAGTTGCATATGCAATATCAAAACCCTCAAAGCTGTTTTTTTTCGACATAACAGCATTGTATTGTATTTGTTGTACAACTACAGTATTGTACAGCACAATGTAGATTGCTGTATTTCTGCTTGTCTCCCAGGTAACGGCCAATGCTCTCCCGGTAAGGAGAACTCGAGAATGTTGGCGGATGCGTCAACGCCTAATGGACAGACGGTTCCTCAGGGTCCTAATTCCCCCAGTGGTGAGTGCTCAATCAATAGATACACATTCCTGCAGCCACCACAGTATGCACACACACTGTTTCTCCTTTAAACAAACAAACTATAGCTGTCAGTTGATTCAAATTTTTAATCTAATTAATAAAATGATGTGCTGATTAATTAATCAAATTAATTGCAATTAATCGCATGTGTCAATATTTGCTTGGTAAAGCCCCCAAATGAAGATATTTCAATTAAAAAACATTACATTATTTTGGCACACGAGTAAAGCTTTGAATAGAAATATCAAAAAGGGGGCATTAGAAATCCATAAATATTTTATTTCCAATAATTTTTTCACTTAGCCTAAAATGGCCATAACTGTAAAAAAAACAAACATATTAGCTTATTAAGCAACAATGTGGCCATAACAGTTTTTTAAAACTATTTAACAAACTATTTACATGGACATTACTAACACACTGACCGGTTGGAATTGTGCAACACAGAGGGGTGCGTTTGTAAATTCACTCCGGTGGTGTCAGTGGCACCATGAGTGCTCTCATCGTTTAGAAATGAAGAGCGCTGCTCTCAGAGGCTCACCCCTGGATTCCACCGGGAGTTGATGCGTGACCACTCTAGACAATGCTTGTGATTCCACACGCAGTGTGTTTCAGAAGCACCCTAGAAGCGGCTCTCTGCTCTGCTCTGCTCTGCTCCGCTAAAAATATGTGCCTAGATTTTGACGGAGCCACGGCACGTTGCACAGTGCAGATCGAGCCGGTCAATAGGCCTGTAACTTCAGAGCCACACCGACAGCTCCAGCTGAAGTGTCCAACCCGTTCTCACTCCCAACGCGTCAAGTACCTCCGCTTGGTCAGTGCCCCGTGGCGTCTGATACCAACGCACCCTTAAGTGTGTCCCATGTGAACCAAGTCAATGTTGACTTATTTTTTTTGTTACGTAACTTACGTACTACCGCCAGTTAGGTAACAAACGTACTTATTTTAAGCCAAACCATGATCTTTTCCTAAGCCTAACCAGGTACTTTTATTGCCTAAACCTAACCAAGTAAACCTAAAAACTAGGGCTGACCCGAATGCTTCGAAGCCTCGACCGTTGCCATGGTATTCAACATTCAAATCACTATTCCAATGCTTCATTTTTTTTTTTTTTATATATAAGTATGTAATAATAATGTATAAATCCAAAAAATAGCCCATGAAATGAGGAATAATCCCACAACATTATTCTTTATTCATATTCAACATTAATTATTGTTAATTATTCTCAGACAGATATTGCTGTTTGTTGTATGTAGAGGTGCGTGTGTGTGCAGTAGTGAGTCAGCGGCCCTGTCCCGGGCACTGAAACGGGGGAGATGGAGACAGACAGACAGAAGAAAACTAAGTAAACCTACGTTGGAAGTTTATTTTGAAAAGAGACTGTATGCATGTAACGAGCCATGTAACGAGCTGAAACTGACACGCCGTTCAGAGTCCAAAACTGACGCTAGAGGGGTACCTAGAGCGTCATAATTTGAAGCGTAGGTCCACTGACCAAGTGTCTTTATTTTACGAGCTAGGAGTGAGAATCAGAGTGTCTGAAACCCATGATGGCTGACAGTGTGGCATAATGCGACGGTTGGGTTATTTGGCAATATACTGTAGGTAGTGTTATTCAACACACAGCAACTTATAGTAACATTGATACATCAATTAATTAACATAAACATTAAATAACGTTATATGTGTTGTTTTCAACGCATTGTTATTTGTATTAAATCAAATACATTTTTAATCATACATTCATTATTAAAATTAAAATTAATTTTATAAAAAAATATTATTGTAATAATTATAATTATAAGTAATTAAGAAATTAATGTGTTAATTTGTCAGCTCTAAAATATATTGTTCTAACTCACTGGATCAGTTCATTCTGATCATTGTATTTAGCTTTGTTTTAATGAAACTCAACCCTTTCACAATAGAGGCCTTCCGGGGTAGGAGCTGTATTTCCCCTGAACTGCTGGGAGGCCTTTAATGTGAAACAGATAGAGAATGTGTTAATTTTGGATTCGTTGTACCAGAAAATGAAATTGACAAATGTGAGCTTATCAGAAAACAGGTGCTCCTGATGGTTTAGCCAGGGCATGGTAGCTCGCAACCATTGGTGTGTGAGTGTGTGTGAATGAGGGGCAAACTACAAAGCATAAAACCACTTAAAAATGCAGTCCAAATACTAGGCTCAAAAAACAAAGAAAAATAAAGTCCTGTCTCAAAAAAAATAATTTGAGAATTTCCAAGAAAAGAAAGAGTACTAAGAAAAGGATGAATACTTGTTACAGTGAGGAGCAGAAGTTACCACAGTGTAGAGCCTTTGTACAAATATGTCATATTGCAACGTGTTGTACCATATCACACTTGTCGTGCTATATTGCACTTACCCAGAAGTGTTGCCTGGTTCCTTTCAGTCTATTGACCAGATGTCTAAGATTAGCTCTAGCGAAGTCACTGTGAAGCAGCAAAGTAAGAAAAGGGGAAACTAAGTGAGCTGAGGGAGAAATAGGGAAGCTTGTTTCCCACAAGTTTAGAGGTACAGGGAGGCGAGCTAGTTTTCACAGGGAGATCCTCTTCACCGATAAGAGCTGTTGTCATTCTGGAAGTTGCCTAACATGATTTGCTATTTGAGGTTTTGTTACAAAAGAAAGGGCTGCATCATATCATCTGTTGAAAATGAGCTTGAAGCGCTGTCAAATTTCAGTGGAAGCTCTTAAACTTGCAAGCTTGAACAGTAATTGTCTTGGCATTGTGCACTGTCTGGTGATAAAAGGTAGAAGAGTAGAATTACAGCCTTTGGGCCTGGTGACAGTTTAACCGTCTTTATAAGGATGTGTTGCTTTCAGGCAGCCTTTCAATCAATTGTGATCTTTCCCCATGATTTTCTATTGATTATGGGAAACTCAGATAAATTGCCGATTCTACTGTATCCGGTAGAGGCGTTGAAATATGCCAAAACTGCACCTCGATGCATTTCATCGCTGCTTTTGTCGTAGCAGCTGTTTCAAGTGTATCCTCATCTGACCACTCTATGCATTCCGCTCTGCCGCCCCGGAGAGACAGATGTAAAGATGCAAGGAGCTGAATAGCAAGGACGTTCAGGTCTGCTCCGTGTTGCCAGGATACAGCCGTCGAAGGCAAGTCTCGATCGCAATGTGGGTATTGGGATAAGTGTTTCTTCTGTGGCATTGGAAACATACAGTTTAAAGAATGCAGTTGCTTTGTGGAGATGTCTCTCTGTGGCCTATAAAAAGGAAATGTTTCCTGAATATCTAAATTTCTTTTACTCTGAGAGTTGAGTGGATGAAGCCTGAGGGGACAGTTGACGGATGCAGTCAGATGGGAGGTTTAGTAAAACAACCACATATGCTCACACTGTGATTATTGCCTCAGTAAATCCCAAAACAGGATCATCAGGATCAGTAAGTTTTGCTTGGATTATGTCCAAACGTGTGTTTCCGCACTGTGCCTAAAAGCCCCTTTCACATCCATTTTAACCGATTAGCAAGAACAAGGCTTGATTTGTGGTGTCATCCTCATTATCTAGTTAGTATGATTCTTGGAAATCTTTTGTCACAGCTGTAGTGGGAACAAAGTCAAGTCAACAATAGGGGATCAATTAAAGTCAAGTTTTACTACATGGCTCAGAACATTTGTTTCAGAGAGTTTTATAAAAAAAACGTATATGAAACGACAAAAGCAGCGTAATCCCTGTGGGAAGCATACAAATGGTTTTGATATTGTTGCACATGACGATGTTCAAAGACTAAACAAACCAAGCACAAGAAACTGTAAATATTACAGACCGCATTGTGCTTGATCACCGCATGCCTTTTGTAAAATGGTAAATTTCATTGTATATACAGTATAGCATTAATGTGTAAATGTCTGTAAAAGACAAATGAACTGTTTCCTTTCCCTCAGAAGACAAAACTAAGCTGCTTCATGGCACCATTAGAGTCCTGTGTAAGATAAAAAGATGCAAGTCTGGCTCAAGCATTGTCTCGTCTATCCTAAACTGTCAGCTCATATGGTTTGTACTAGAGATGTTCCAATACCATTTTTTCCTTCCCGATACATAATCTGATACCTGAACTTGTGGTATCGGCTGATACCGAGTACTGATCCGATACTAGTGTTATAAAAACAAATATAAAGTTATTATTATCATTTTTATTTAACAGCTCTGACAAACAACCTGCAATCAGTTCTTCTTCGCTGCTCTAAAACAGTAGTTGCCAGTGGTAGCCATGATACATCCAGGGCAACAAGGCAGTGAAGGCTACTGTTTTGGAGCGGTGAAGAAGAATTGATTTCCGGTTAAAACAGTTGATGTTTTTGGGGTTAATAAATTATGGTATCGGATCGATGCATAGATTGGCGTACTCGCCGATACCGAATTTTGGGCAGTATCGGACGCATTTCCGATACTGGTATCGGAAAAACTCAGAATAAAAGAGTTAATTAATTTTACCCAGCAATGTTTCAGCTTTGCTGCCAGAAACGGACTTGAGAATTTGAAACATTAGTTTAATCGATTAGTTGTCAAATATTAAATTAATCGCCAACTATTTTGATTTCGATTAATCGGTTTGAGTAATTTTTTAAGAAAAAGAGTCAAAATTTTCAGCTCCTTAAATGTGAATATTTTCTGCTTACTTACTCTATGACAGTAAACTGAATATCTTTGAGTTGTGGACAAAATAAGAAATTTGAGGACGTCATCTTGGGCTTTGGGAAACACTGATCGACATTTTTTCCCCATTTTCTGACATTTTATAGACAAAACAACTAATCGATTAATCAAGAAACTAATCGACAGATTAATCAACAATGGAAATAATCATTAGTTGCAGCCCTAAAACAGATTATCCGGTTAACTGAAGTGTATACAGTATGTACCATCCAGGTGATTATTGGGACAAGACTGTAGGTGAATGAATCTGTGTGTATTTTGTATTACTATCTTCTGGATATTTATTTGTGTGTACACGTTTTACTAATTGCTGGCGCTAAGTAGAGACTGCAGGTGGTGAATAGTTTCCCGCTGAAGCCACCCACACACCCACACCCACACATAATTATGCAATCTTCTGCCCTTGTCATCCAGCCGGTCTCCCATTGCTAGTCAGGTGCTCTGAGCCACAGGGCCTCTGGCACTCCCTTTTCTCCCCAGGGACAGCCAGGAACCAGACCAGCCTGTTTCTCTCTCTCTCTCTCTCTCTCTCTCTCTCTCTCTCTCTCAATGTGTCAGTCCATCCTAATGCTGTCTACGAGTCGAGTTGCTAAGTTACTAGGATGCCCTCTCCAAATGCCCATTTAATGATATATTATTTCTCACAGCTATCCCTTTCAAGTCACCCTATGTCCATCTCAGATCAACTCATTATACCTGCAGCATATCTACTCCATCCTGAGACAGTTCATCTCAGGCCTTTACAGTTTAACTCCATTCCACAGAGGCTACTCACCCTAACCCTTTGGATGTAGACCGCCTCTCTTAACCTAACCTAGTTCAATCCATCCATTGCAAATAAACACAGACCTTTTTAGTGTAATCTGCTCATGCTTGACCAAGTCGTGCAACCCAGGGGCAAACCAAGGCCACATAGTTGTCATATGGTTCATGTGAAGCGTTTTTATGGTCAAACTACTTCTATGGCACTCCCATAAAAACCTGCATTATCTAAATTTGACAATCTAAACTCATCTCAGGATTGTCATTTTTATTTTACAGAACTGAAAATTAAACAAGAGGAGGAAACGGCGGAGGAGGCTGACAACAGAAGCCCGGCACTTGAAGAAATAAGCCAAACAGGGGAGGAAGGAGTATCATTGGAGGAATCCATGAGCGTCAGCCCCAGCAATGTACAGGATGGATTATCTGAGCCAAACGCGGCAACCGACGCAGGAAGTCAACAACCACACGGTAACGAACAGTATATTAGAAGCTGCCTGGTACGTCTCTGGGCATTGACAATCCACACAGCCTTTTTCTAATGATTAAAATCAGGGCGGCGTGTATGTTTCCCCATCTTTAGAGTGAGTCAGAAATCATTTGTTTTCCCCGACAGTGGGTGTGGAGTGCTTTCTGTTGTTTTTTTTGTTGAAGGACAATAGCTTAGACTTGGAATTATTATCAGGGAAAAAATATCCTTGGAATCCCCCGCAACCTGTTCCAACTGACGCCACGACTGCTCCGGTTGTCACAGCATTAGGATCGTATTTCTCTTTTCCAACTGGCTGCAGATCAAAAGATTTGGCATTAGAAGAGCAGACAGTAGCCGTGAGTCCACGTCAAAGTAAAAGTGTGTACTGAACTGTATCATTCCACATGATATAAAGTCCACCATACACTGCGAGAGAGATAGAATCCCATTACTCTGGAAAACCTTGCATTTTTGTGGAAAATGTACACAAGTTAATGAAGTGCAGGCACTTATTTTCCTGTGAGAATTGTATATATTAAGTTCTTAAGTTACACATGTCTTTAGATAGATATCTGCAGCATACCCACTCCACTTCCACCTGATGTGCATGTCGTTGGAATGAAGCAAACATGAGGAGAATACACAAGTTCAATTTATTTTAGTTTTAGTTTGAGTCAATTCAGTTTAGTAAGAGTAATATCAGTTTAATCTAATTTAAAACAGTCCAACAGAAGTGAATCAAGACTTATTTTTTTATTATTATTTAGGTTAACACAGGGCAGTTCACTCAAGTTTACTTTAGTCCAATTCTGTCAGTTACAAAAACAGAACAGGTTAAATGAGTTCACTTAGATAGCTTACAAAAAAATTGCGTGCAGGGCTGTTGATACTTTCTAAAAACATCTTCCACAATGAGTGTGGTATTGACTTCCTGTGCCTGCCTCTATCAGGTGACAGGCCGTTCCAGTGCAACCAGTGTGGCGTCTCATTCACCCAGAAGGGAAACCTGCTGCGACACATCAAGCTGCACACAGGCGAAAAACCCTTCAAATGCCCCTTCTGCAGCTACGCCTGCCGGCGGCGCGATGCCCTCAGCGGGCATTTGCGCACTCATGCTGGTAAGACTCCTCCTCACACTCTCCTCTTCCCTTTTTTACTCATCCACTTCTGTTACCCAGAAGAGACTTCATTTCTTTCAATAGAAGTCCTTCAGAGATCTGGAAAAAAATCAACCCATAATTCTTTAAATTTTGGGGTATCTTTATTTTAAGACATAACATATTGTGTTCCTTATATTATGCTTGTGTTACATGTACTTAATCACCTCAGTCTGCCTCAGCTCACAAGCTTTGTGTGTGTGTAATGTAAGAACTATGGTAGCCACAGTAGCCATGCATGCTGGTTGGTGACTCTGCATCTCGTATTGTTGCTGGATAGGCGAATGGTGTTTTTTTTTTTTTCATGTGCGTGTTGTAGACAGTGTTGTGAGTGCTTTGTGGTTAGGTACCAAGGACATGCTGTTCCTTAGTTGCTTGACTCGCTAAGGAGGAAACTATCTGTCTGTTGAGAAGCACATGGGGAGCGCTGGCTGTCTCTCTCTCTCAACTGTAACCCACTTTCCTATCAGAGAGGATGTGCTCTCCCCTCTTTTGCACCTTTGAAATCAAGGTCAGACAATACCGTCATTTCTGCCTGTGATGCCCCCACGGGGGTTACTCATACACACTTCTCTTTTTCAGATAGTGTGTTTGGGTGTGCGTCCATGTGTTTGCATGTCTGTTATCTCTGTCCCAGTTGTTGCTCAGACGCTTCTTTTATGCATTTCTTAATATTTATCGCTCCACATCTGTCTTCCACCATCAACCATGACCATTTTCCTACTTTCACTTCCTTCATTGTTCAGCTGAATTTGTTTGTCACATCCCCCAACCCCCTTTTTCCTGTAAAATCATGAATAGTAAGTTACACCTGCCTTCATCTGGTGATTCAGTGGGGAATGTGAGAATTTGATGTGGCCAAGTTTTGCTGTCACGACGTTTTCTTACGTCCAGGGACTATATGGGTAGTACTCCTGGCAGGCAGCGCTGGCCTGGTGCCATGCCTGGAAGAACAGGTGTAGCCAAAATAGGGAAATACAGCATTAATAGAGAGGTCAGGTGAGGAAACATGTAAGACGAGAGTGAGAAGAGAGAATTTGACTGCTATCCTTAAGGCCAGGTTAAATGTTGGACAATGGCATTATCCATCGAGGCATAGTTGATTGTTGGAAGGATAATGCAGTAAACGCTTGAGAGGCATTTCACATTTTTATAAGACGGGAGATTTAAAGTCGAGCAAGTTCCCGTTTATTAGCTAAATGCAGTCAGTCAAGTGAGTCTGAGTGCACAGTGTGGACCATTTGCATGAATAAGAATAGCTTCTGAAAGGTGGATTCTTCAGGTCCATCCAACATCTGCGCAAGGTCGTGTGTGGGCGGTTATATAAATATGAAAAGTAATGAAGTCTACGTTTTGTGTGTGTGAGAGTGTGTAGATGTGAGCCACTAAGAACATGCGAGTGATACTTGATTGAATGCTGCCTCCTCCTTCACATCCAGAATGAATATTACTGCAATGACCCTGCTGGTACACCTACCCACACTTTAATAATATTGAAACTTTTTGTCATTAGCCACCTTTTTTTGTATCTGTTCATACTCGGAAAAGAAATAACAACGAAAGCCTACATGAAGTTTCGAGTTCTGCCGATACAATGTCATTCATAGACCACAAGAGTCCTGAATGACAGATACAGCAGAAAGCCTATTACCATTCAACATGATTCACTAAAAAGAAAAGTGCCTGCTGATGCAAGATCGGCCATGACTGGCCATGTCATTCTGTAACAAGTGGGTTTTTATTTCCCTCACACAAATCATCAAGAAGTAGTTCAGGGGAAGAAAATGTAACATTTACAGCGAAAGGAATAATCATTTCTGAGTAACTGGTCTTCTTGTAGAACATATAAAAAAAAAACTCAACATCCCTTTCTGTGGGAGAAAGAGCACTTATGTTCACGTGTGAACTATCACCTACCTCTAAATGTGTGTGTGTGTGCGTGTGCGTGTGTGTGTGTGTGTGTGTGTGTTACAGTCTCCATGCCTCAGACTGAAACATGTTTGGTTTCTCTGTTCTCACAGTGACAACAGCACTGGATCTTCTTCTAGTAATTAGCTGTCACCATTATCTCAGCGAATGTCTTACTACGGCGAATGGCTAATGATGGTGTCTGGGTCACATCGGTACACTCATGTGGCCTCCAGTTCACTCAGTCCCTTTCTGAGTCATTATGTTACTGTAGTTTTGAGAATACTCTACCACAGGACGCAGACCTGTATCCTCCGCAGTGTCTGCCTGTGTCGGATTTTCACTTTAATGCAGTATTTTGGAATGAAAGTTTTACACAACCTTAATTTAAATTTTACCTCATTATGGAAACAGCAACCTGTATTGTTGTTCCATTGTACAGAGGTGGCGACACTCAGGCTGTTGTCATACATCGTTCATAGCAAATGCACTGTGTTTCGCTTATATATCCCACGAAAATTGTTTATCGAAATTATTTGTCACGTAATCACCGTACTTAGGTAACGTCACTTCTGTGGTTATTTTAACCCAAACTTTGACTTATTTGTCACGTAACTTTGGTTCCTAAGATACACCACTTCCATAGTTATTTTCACCCAAACATTGACTTATTTGTCACGTAACTTTGGTTCCCAAGATACACCACTTTCATAGTTATTTTAACTCAAATGTTGATTTTTGTCTCGTAACTTCCATATTTACGTTACGCCACTTTTGTAGATATTTTAACCCAAACCACAATCTTTTCCTAAACCTAAGTAGTTTTGTCGCCTAAACCTAACCAAGTTGTTTCTTGTGGAGTCGGAAATTTATTTTGAAAAGACTGTATGCATGTAACAAGTGGAAATTGACGTGTTGCTGGTCATTCATAGGAAAACACCCAAAAAATTAGGAATAACTTTTTGTAAGATATCTTACGAACCGTTGTATTTGGATACGTTGTGACACTGGTGACCTTAACAACTATTGGCCTATATCTAGGCTCTCCTCTTAACTCATAACTCTATGCCTTCATTAATATTTACATATGCATTTATTAATTCACTAATCCATTGATGTATTGATCTAGTCGTTAAGCAATACAGCAAGTTGGATGGATGGAAGGATAGATGGGCTGATGGCTTGACCGAGATAGATAGGATATGTCTTCATCTTTCCACTTGACTAGGTAGGAAGGAATTGAATGAAATATAGAAATGGCACAATGAATCACACTCCACCTCCATAGCAGTTTTAACATTGGAGTTAGTTTCCTACCACCACCATGGGATGCATGATCAACTCCGCTATTCACTCATCACTCAGCAGTGGGAGTTAGCTGTATGTTTCAGAGACCAAAGCGTTATGAAATGCAGACTTCATGGTGCAACTATCTTTTTCGCCCACAACTTGTCTTTGTGTCTGGCAACAGTTGTGTGGAATCCTCACACTAGTAGTGGAACATCCATGATCTCAGAGGCTCGCTTTTGGTTTGTTTGTACTACTGACACAGTATTTACTACTACGCACCGCCTATACACTGCGGCAGGTTGCGTTATCTCATTGGACGCTACCCACTCTTTCTGTCTGTAGCAGTGAATGAAATTAATATGCTCTCCCTCGAATGTCTTCACTTTTAGTTGGCAAACCACACAAGTGTAACTACTGTGGGCGGAGCTACAAACAAAGAACGTCATTGGAGGAACATAAAGAACGCTGCCATAGTTACCTGCAGGGCATCGGCTTGGATCCAAACGCCAACACTGGCCCTTACACAGGTAAGTTGTTTTACTAAAATGGAAACCATGAAAATGAAGGTGTGTAATGGAAACAGTAATACAGTACAGAAACGGTGGATCTCACAGGAGACAAATCAGTAATAACATGTACACTGTGAGGTCTACTTATGAATTATTAAATTGTTGGAATTAATCCAATTGGTCCAGAATGGAAATATTTTTCTTTAAAAGAGGAGTGATATTAAAAAAATGCTGATATTAGGCACACATTACTACAATACTTTACAGAAAGTTTTCTTGCGATGTATTCATTATTTAGTCAATGTATTTTTCTTTCCAATTTTAATTTGTGTTCATAAATGTATACAACTTTTGTAATTTATGTATAATTACTTTACTGTTTTTGTAGTTAATTAATTCAATATTTTATCCCTTAGAAACAGTTGAGTAACAATATTTTCCTATGAGATAAAGAAGGTAAACTGAGGTAAATTTCAGGCTGTGATTAAAAAAAAAAATGTGAAAAGCAAAATTTAGATTTTATTTTTATTTTCATATCCCAAGAAAAGTGATCTCTCCAATTTTAGCAATGTTACTTTTCAGTGTGTAGGAGTCCCTCTAATTCATCACCCAAATATATTCTTGTCCTTTCTAACCCTAACTCTTCCCCTCTCAACCTTTCAAGTTGAGGTCCCCAAAGAGCCGAGGCCCATGGCAGAGCCCAACACCATGGCTACCTTTGATCGGCCACCTGTCATTGAGAGGCTGCACAGCAACGTGGGCAAGAGGAAGAGCACCACGCCTCAGAAATTTGTGGGTGGGTATTTGAAACGTAGCCAGGCAGTCAACGGCTTTCTCTACTTTAGTCAGCGTGGAGCGTCCATGGAGTGTATTATTTAATATTATTGCATATCAACTCTGTTCTGCACTGATGAACTACAATGCAAATCATGTGAAACAAATCTATATGTCCAAGCAGTAATTTGGACTTAGCAATTGCTTTGCATGAGTGCTGGAATGCATTAGTCAAATTGTCATCATGTTTTACATTTTACTACTAATTTCACTTTTATGCTAATAGAACTGAAATTCCTAATTATTTTTCTTTTTGTACGCGTACTTAGTTTGAGCTAGTTTTTCCTTTCCTTTCCAGTCTTGCATCATGCAATATTATATAATATCACACAAAAACCCTGCCCTACTTAGGAGCACGGATTTTTTTGTTCTGAATTTGGTTTTATTCGCCGCACTATTAGAAAAAGAGATTGAGCAAGCTAGAGCAAGCGCGTGGCTGAGAGGCAAGGAAATGTTTTTCACTCTGTGGTTAGTTACACCTGTAACTTTGCCATTGCTCTTATCGAGAGAAAACAGCTCACCGCATCCCTGTTCTAGAAGGGTTAAACAGAGCAGTGTAGATTGATGGGGCTTTCCACCCTATTAGACTCGTACACACAGAATATCAAGAGCAAAATATGAAAAACAAGCCACGAAATATCAGCAAGATATAAGTTTGTCTGACTAGAAAAGGAGTCAAACCATATTTGTGCACATTATTTTTCTCTCTTGCTTGCAGCTAAAAGCAAGAGTGTTGCCCTCCACTTAAAGCTATTTCATTTATCTTTATGTTTTGTGTCTTACGTTTTGAAATTGGCATAATCTTGTTAAATTTTGTTGATTCGACACATTCATAGTGCCATTCTATTTCATGCAGGTGAAAAGATGCGCTACAGCTACCCTGAACTAGACTATGAGATGGGCCTTAAATATGAGAAGCAGGCTGAAATGATGTCGGCCCACATGATGGACCAGGCCATCAGCAACGCCATCACATACCTGGGATCGGACACTATTAGGCCCATGCTCCACCGTCCAGGTCCCCCTCTCTCTATGGCTGGCGTGATGCCCATGGTCAACCCCCTCTTCCACCACGTCCTGCCATTGGGCCAACGAACAGATCATCCAGGAAACTGTGACACGCTGCCACCACAGCCGCCTCAGCATCACGATGCCCACAGCCATCCAACCACAAATGGCCCCACTGCTTTAACCAGGCATGGCAAGCTGCGCCATCCAGGGCAAGAAGAATCTCCCAACAATAGTGGAATGGACTCTGCCGACTCAGCTCGCAGCAGCCCTCACGAGACGCATGGCAACCACGGGGGCAACCCCCATCCCGCCATCAGGTTCCGAGCCAGTCCGGCGATGGTATATCCAGGCGAGCGGGTGACGGAAGCATCGCCCAGAGGCGGGGCAGGAATGGGGCCCGGGATAGCGCGAGTGGCCACAGAGAGGCCCGTGAGCCAGGAAGGGGTGCGGGTGTTTGGACGAGACGGCCGGGAGGTACGGGCCTTCCAGTGCGAGCATTGTCAGGTGCTCTTCCTGGACCATGTCATGTACACCATCCACATGGGTTGCCACGGATACAGAGATCCATTGGAGTGCAACATCTGCGGTCACCGCAGCAAAGACAGCTACGAGTTTTCCTCTCACATAGTCCGTGGCGAACACACCTTCCAGTAAGAGGATGGGTAGGAATTAAGGGAAAGACAAAGATGGAGCAATAGCCTAATATCCGTCCGACCCCCATGGCCTCTGAGACTGCACAACTGAATGGCACTGTAGACAAGTGTAGCACAATCATAGCATAGACTTCTTTTTAAGCTAATCATTGTGAAAATGAACAGTTGAACAATCATATGAAGGTTTGGGCCAAAGACACATTTTCTACATATTTAATTAATATACAAGAAGGAAGGTAAGTTTTTTCTCTCTCGCTCTCTCTCTCAAAATGTTCATGAATTGTATAACAGAGCAGCTGTCAGACGACTTTGACTAGTTTTTCATTTTAGTCTTATTTAGAAAATGTCTCCTGTTGCGCTTGTCCTGTCATTATGCTTTTGTTACAGAAACATGTTTTCACTCTTAGAAGTAATGAATGCAGTAAAACCAGAGAGAATATCATAATTAACACTGATGACAGAGGTAAAGACTTTAGGTAGTCTCTAATTCAATTAATTAATGATGAAAATATTACCAATTATGGATTATTTCATGGTCATAATAGCAGTATGGTATTGAACTGGACCACTTACTCTGCCATATCACACAGGATCCGTGCAGTTTTCTTTTTCTCTCTTTTTTTATGATGTTGCCATGGCACATAATGCTTGCTATGATCAATGGTGAAATATACATAATGTTATCGTCAGTTAGCGCTGTGTGTCCTAGCTGCAAGCAACTTGGTGTCCATTTGGACTTGATTGCCAGTGGTGTGGTTGTCTCTGATTGTACCGTTTGGAAGGTAATCCAGGAGTTAGGAATCTCTCGCAAGATGGTTAAGGTTAGGCATTGACCTTAAATAGTTAAGGTCGGGATAGGTCGTCTGGCGGCAAGAGTCGCAAGAGTTTTTGCAAGTTTTTGCCAGATTTTGCAATTTGCTGGTTTCCTTCCAGATACCACCTTCTATCTGCAGCTGTAGAAATCTGACCAGTCCTGCCATCATCTCACTATTTAGTTCTGCTTTAATATTGCATCGTATAACTGCAGAATTTCAATGAATTAGCATACATAGATTACTACCAAGATTATAGTAATTAAACCATTAGAAATGATTTCAGACTTTACTGTTGACCCTCAATAATGGATACAACAACAAATACAATTAGTTGAGACTTTTATTCCTGTACTCCTTTAACTTAAGAGAACTTGGAGGCTTTATCTATGAAGAGAAGTGTTAATATGAGTGGCCATTGAATGTGTCAATAAACACAAATAAAAACTAGATTTACAGATGTATATCACAACTACTAACAATTGGAAATAAATGTTACATACGTACAATACATTTAAAATGATTCATGTTCATATAATACCTAATTTGGGAAGTTGGTGAAGTTTAAGCCAAAGTTATGCCATAAAGCTAATGCTACTACTTTAAAAAGCCTACATAGCTACAAAAACTACCTCTTAACATCCACTTTGTAAGATTCAGCTGATGTGATGGCCTTCATTAATACACTTCGACTGACATTATATCGCATTATAGGGCTGTTTTTTCATTGTCTTTGCTACACTTGAGTAATGGGCTAAGTTAGCGGTGCTAGCTAGCTAACTACGGTTATATTTCCTATCACAAATCATGCATTTTTTTTAGACTATCAACTGCTTAGTTTTTACTTGCACCACCCGTGTTTTTACAGTTATCTGTGGCCTGGTAAGGCACTTGCATACCACTACTAGCACGGAGGACCACCAACTTCCTGTGGCTGGCTTGTATATTTTGTAATTTTAAAACAAGTCAAAAGCTGAAACTATTTTGAAAATTATAATTTTAGTTTAATCTATTTAAAAGACTTAAACTGTATTTTTTTAAAAATTGAAATAAAGATTAAGCTTTCCATCACAAATGTAATCAATTCCAGATGCAGATTTGACAATGTTTTAAAATAAAAAATAAATAAATAATATCACAAACATTTTTACATTCATATGCACAAGAAGCATTTCCAATCCAAGGTTTAAATATAATGCATTTGGAGTTCATCAATCTGATAAAATAATAAAATATACACATAAAAGTGTAATATACATTTGTAAATCTTTATATTTCTATCACATGAAACTGCATTTGTAGCTTGTATTGGGACTTATTTATTTCCATAGTAATCAGCCTCTGTTCAGTTGGCACTTACAAGGTAGAACTATTGATCATGAAGCAAAATCACAATGAAAGGAAAACAAGGACGTACACAACGTGTAGCCTAATGGTATTTGTCAGCCCTGGGGCCATAAAAAGTTCAGCCATGGCCGTGTTTTTCTCCTCTGCCAAGCTAATGCATTTCTCCACACAAATAACTGGCCATTTATTTGTTTCCGTGGTTGCTCCTATAGAAAATTATTAGATCCCGGTGACTCGTGGGTTGTGTTGCTTGCAGTTTGAGCACACAGTTAGATTCCCAAATTAGTATCATAGTTTGTTTGAAACTGGCAGACTTCCACATTGACACTGAAATGGCAAAATTATGCTTTATGGCAATGGATACCAAAGGGATAACGAAGGCAAAATATACTGCATGGGTTACTCTTCTCTGATGTACCTCACTTGAAGCTTTAGGCTCATCTTTTTCATCTAATCCACTTTGTGCTTTAGGCTGGATGGCTGTGAGTGTACTATATATAGTATAATTGCTGTGCTTTTTCTTTTCTTTCAGTGCTTGGGTACGGGGTCAGGTAGGGTCTGCATTATTGGTGCTGTTTTTCTAGCACAGTAAATACATGCTTATATCTGGTTCAATGCCATCTTTCATCCTGTTTGTATGTCATAACATATACAAGGAAAACATCACAAACTCTGCACAAAAAGCTGCTTTTGAGGTGCGTCGTCCTTGGCACCTTTACATTTTGCTTTATTTGCAGCCTAAATTATACATCATGGGAATAGAGGGAATTCTTGTTGATTCGTCGTGTTGATTTCCTGCCATAATGTCACTACATTCATGTATGACCTTATACAGGGTGCATCGAGAAAGAGACAGCACGAGCGAGAGGAAACGTGAGCGTGGTTACCACGTAGTTTTGCTCTTAGATATTAGCCTCTTTCCACCTCTAACCTCCAAGGATAACAGGTTGCGATCAATAAGGCTAGCTGCAGCTCTTTCATAGCTACTGTCTCTCCCTGTGAAAAGACACAGAAAAGACTGTGCTTTGTACAGTTGGCCCTGCACTTTATGTCCATGCCCTGACTATAAACACTGCTGTTTTGTTTTGTTCTTTTTACATTAAAGTGTAGGTAGAATGGGAAACAAATCACTGGCAGAACACAGGTCAGCCTTTATCCTGATAAAACAATCGCACATTGCAAAGTAAGCTTACGCTGCCTGACGAACATTTAAATTTTGTAACAATACTCAATACAAGAAGTTTGGCATTACTAGTTTCACACTGGTCAGCATCATAAACAGTTGATTATTCTGTGAGGTTTAAACTCAGTGATTTACTCTTCTATGTTCAATGTCTACTTGTGATCAAAAGGCAGCTTTTTCTCTGTTTACATGTCGCTTCTCTTATGCGCAACTGGTGCCCAGCTAGCATAAAAAAAACCTCTACTGTCTGCAAAGTATTGGCACTGGAAATTGTTTACACCTTGCAGCTGTGATATTGACTCTATACATTCCTCTATTATATCATTCCTGTATATATTTATTATCTAAAGCCTTATCTGTCCTCCAAAAACAACATATCCTTTTACTAATCCTATGATCAAATATAATTAGTGCTATCCTGATTTTTCTGCAGTAGAAATACAAACAAAAACAGAACTAAATTAACTTGATTTGGGTATGTATGACAGGATTTTCAAATGAAATGCTGTTTTTTCAGTATTCATTTGTTCTTGTTGGGAAGACGCAAAAGTGTTTTTTCTCGATCTCATATTAATGTTGTAATAAGGACAGCCTTACACATTCTTTAAATGAAGCAGCCATATGAATGAACAAAAAAAGTAAGAAAAAAAGGTCTTCTGTCAGCCCTCCTTGCGAGTGAGGAGTTTACTTGAAAATCAAAATCATTGCTATTTGTTTCCGATTGCGGGGATGTTTTTTGTAAATTTTGAAAATGCGTGCGCTAAATGTCTATTTTTCTGCTGAATTGTTAATGCAAATAGTTTTGTGAACTTTTCTGTGTTTTTTTTATTATTTTAAAAAATGTTTACAAAAATGTAAAAGGCAGGGTTCAGGTGACTTGTATTTTATAAGAAATAATATATGAAAGGTGTATATTTTGGCACTGAAATTAAACAGAAACGTGTGCCGATTGATCAACTCTGATATTGATAACAACTTTCTGACGTGAGGGCTCTCAGGTATTTGCATATAGGTTGTGTATTTTTATGTCCTAAAATATGTGATTTATTTATCAAGAAGATGCACAGTTAATTGAAATTTCTCATGACTTAAATCAGTCCAACACTGAGTGTGGTGAAGGAAGTTAGGTGATTGATCAGCCCTGTTTTCAACATCAATGACATAACATGAAGACACACTGCTGTGAAGAGTACAATGTATATTTTTAAGGCATGGGTTTCTCTCTATTAAAGACATGATTTTACTGCCTTGCCTGTTTTGTGAATTTTGAAACAGGAAGTCGGACATATTGTTATATATAGTTTCCTTTAAAACATGCAAACTGTATCCTTACATGCAATTAAATGATTTTATTGTGAGAAAAAAAATACAGTGCTTGAATATTGTGAAAGACATGCAAGGTCATGAAACTGAAAAAAAAAGGTTTAGAAGTGTGGAGAACTGATGTGACTACTTATGTGTGGTATAACTTCTCTGCCATTGTTTGGATGTGAAAATCAGCCTCGGTATAATTTAAATCAGTGGTTTCCAACCTTGGGTCCGGGCCACCCTAAGGGGGACGCCAAAGATCACAGGATGTGGGCCAGGAATTGTCTGCTTTGAGATTGTCAAAATTAGATTTGCTCAAGTATAACTAAAATCATAATAACACACTTACTGGATAATTTATACAAAAGTATGTATATAAAACTATATAAAAAAAACTATATATATATATATATATTTGTTACTTAGTAGAAAAATCGAATGAAATATTTTTCTTCAATTCATATTTGTTGGCGTTTAGCCTTTCAAAAACAACATTTTCACAGCGGTAAAAAAAAATGTTTGCTCTCCCGCTTGACGCCTGTATTAAGGGGGTAATCGAGCAGCAATCTAACAACATAAATTACATTTATTTAACCACAATACCAAAAAATCTATTTCGGCTCTAACCCTATTACAGTAAATTAATTTAACCATTCCTTCAAGACGTCATCACTTTATTTATGTTGACGAAAGTTCTATTCATTAAAGAAAGTTGATTTAATAAAAAAGAAAGACTAATTTAATACACTGAATAACTTTATTCAAATTGAAGATTTTGTTTGAGAATTTGTAATTTATTTTTAGGGTGATGATGTGGGGGGTTGCTCAGCTTTTCATAGATAGTGGTAGGTGGGGGCTTCAAGTAAAATAGGTTGGGAACCACTGATTTAAATGATGTTATCCCAGTGGTTTTGCACTGTAAAATCCGCATACAAGGATCAAGTAGTGAACTGACAACATCATCAGGTGATATATAATTAGTGTCGCGTGTGAGCTCGCATACTATTTGTGTTTTATTTGAATGAAAGGCTTTGAGCTGCCCGGCTCATTGTTCTTAGATAATTTACTGCCCACGGAGCAAGATTTTCTCGCTGCTCAGCTTAATGACAGACTTCCTCAAATTCACCAACTGCTAAGTACAATTACGTAAAAGTAGCATACAGTAGCCTATATGAAGTGTAGTTTAGGGTGAATATTCCATTTAAACCGTAATAGGCCAATTTCCTGGTCATTAATAATGAAAATAAAAAGAGAGTGAGACAACTGAACCCCAAATCTAAAGCCAGCAATAAATTTCACTTTCTGGACACATTTATGTATTATCATAATTATTCAATATTTTTTCTGGCCTAGAAGTTATTTCCAAGGCAACGTAATCAGCCCATCTATTGATCATAGATGGGCTGATTACGTTGCCTTGTAGAAAACTTTAAAGAGAACTTCCTCTCTATATAAATAAATAAAACAAAATGTCAGCAATTTGCAGCTTCAGTACTAGTACAGTGGCAAGCAAATCTGAGGGAACTGGGTACAAAATACATTGTTATGTCCATAAAATATATATATATCTATCTATGTAAATAGTTCATATACTGTACAGCCTTGGTTTGCAGTGTAATGACTGGTGTTTGCTCCTCTCCAGTCTTTGTCTATGAGCAGGTGGGCGCTGGAGCCTGTTGAAGCCTCTAAATGTCAAGCAGTCTTCTTCACCCCCTTACTTCTTTAATCTGTGTATTGCACATGCACACTCTCTCACACACACACACACACGCAGCAAACACACACAAAATCAAAGCTGCCTGAAGGCGGTAGCAAAACTGAGAAGTGTAAAGCCTGAGCAGACCCCAAACTGTATCTTTTCATCTTCAGATCTATTTACCTGCCTGTCAGTTGATTGTTTGTTCCCATCCAGATCGTATCTCTGTTTGACTCACACTTTCAACACAGGGGTGATAACACCTGCTCTCACTTTGTGCTGCTCTTCTGACAGAAAGCCTCTTTCTCAGACGTTGCAGATATTAAGGAAAATAATCATTTGACAACTAAATATTGAAAAAAAAAATTATTGCATTAATTTAATGTTCTTTAATATACATTTTCAGTACTTAGTTAAACAAATGGAAGCTTTTGTTTTGGGAGAATAGAAAGGATTTCTGTCATAATTGTTAGCTGTGTGCCAGTGTCAATCTCAAATTGTTAATAATCAATATTTTCTTTTTAATGGAGGCCAGACATTGCTCTTTGGTGGACAGTCACCCATCAGAGTAATGCTCGTTCTTCCTCTCGCTGAGGGCTAAATCACCACTTCATTAAACAATCCCTCATGTCAACTTGCAGCTTGTGGTTCAACTGAAGATGTGATGTACTGTAATTAAATACCCGCTATGTTAAAGAACGTCGGAGGACAGTCTGTGCTTAAGATTGTCAAAGAAATTATTGTTGTATGAAATAATAAAGCACTTTGCTCTTAACATAATAAAGCTCTTTGAAACAAGTTAGCAGCTGGCTGTCAGCCAAGTTCTTAGTAATTCACCGTTTTTAAGTGTTCAGTGTGAAGTAAAAGGTGATCTATTATTTCATGCAATACTAATTTCCCGATTATAAGTGCTTTGGGTCTTGGGTGTGAGATGTGGAAAATGAACTGTTGACTCGGTGTCATGTTTTTGACCCCTCAGTGAATATGGTGGCACGTGAACCTGCTGGAACCGCGCAGTAGTGGAGACTGAGGCCATGACGGGACGCACACGGTCAGTATGAAACGTTCACAGTAGTTAATAGAAGTCCTGACATTCTCCTCCCCCTTTTTTTGGATGCTGGATGCACTTATTACTATATAGCACATAAACTCACTTACATGTCTAGTATTTTGTCAAACAGGACAGAACCTCTTGACATTTTCTGCATGCTTTGTATATGAGAATCACTGATGTAATCTCTGTGGCCAATTCAGCCCGAGTGCTGCTATTTTTTTTCTCTGCTCAGGACGGGGGACCGAGACAGCTTTGCGGCTCTGGTTTGCGAGACTTCCTCTGTCGGGTGGGTTCCACTGCCCCTACCACTTCTTCTGCAGATTCTGTTAGACAATAGAAGAGCTGTCCGGAGGTGTCTTGCATTGGAAGCTACTGCATCCACACTTACACGGACACACTTTACACACTCAGAGATTAAAGCAGCAGTAGGTAGAATTGGAGCAAATATGATTAAAATAAGTTATTTTTGTAAAACGGTCACTATATCCTGACAATAGTGCACGAGACAGGTAATCTGAAAAATATCATGTGCCTCTGTGTCCTCCAGTCTGCAAGATTTCACGGACCGGAGGCAAACAACCAATCAGTGCCGATCTGGAGCCTGCCGTCTCTGGGCAGCTGTCAATCACCCGTGAACTCCGATCAAACGGTCAAACTATGCAGGGCTGATCAAATATGAATCAATATTCTGTTACTGTAATGCTTATTTCTTGCATAAAATGTTTTCAGAAACATCTTGTAGTGTACTGTTTAACTGTAAAATGAGAAAGTTTGTGACCTGGCAGCCATGTTGAGATCAGTTGAGGAAATACCAAGCACCGCCCACCAGCCCGAGCAAACTTTCTCATTTTACAGCTAAACAGTACACTACAAGATGATTCTGAAAACATCTGAGGTGAGAAATAAGCATTACAGTAACAGAATATTGATTCATATTTGACCAACGCTGCCTAGTTCGACCATTTGATCGCGTGTGATTGACAGCTGCCTCCGTTGAATGAACAGCAAATAGGAACGCTCTCTCTCTCTCTCTGAAATGACCTGTGATTGGCCAAAGTCTCCCGTCACGGGTGAGATTTTTTAAAGCCTCAAAACGGAGCCATGAGGAGGTGCAGAAGTCTAGTTTTCGCTCAGAACACTTGAATTACAATATGCTGAAAGGTTATTATGGATTTTTTGCCCAATGATGCCAAAAATATTCTGCCTACTGCCACTTTAATACAAAAACACACCTCATAGTGTATACTCAGTGGATACTGAAGTCTGACAAGCATTCAGCCAAGACATCCAACCCAGAAAATATCATGTGAAAAATATGACTATATGAATTTCCCTACTTATAGTGACCCCATGGATTGTCACTGTAATTTTTAAGAATCAATGTTGCTTCCGTCTGAGCTACAAGTGGCGCAGCCTGTCCTCTGGGTTTCAGGTTACAGCGCAGGGAGCAGTTCCAGATCTTTTTCAGCCGAAGTGTGAATCCACAGCGAGGTTGTGCAATCGCCCGCTGACAAGTCCTATTCCTGTTTTTCCTGCCAGGTAGTGCTGGATGTTTGGACTGGCCCTTAAAACTTCACACACACACACCAGCAAAGACATGCGCACACACACACACACACACACACACAACAATAACAACCTACATGCACACACCCAGTTTGTTTCTGTTACACACCCATATATTAGAAGTCAGTGAGGCTGGTTGAAGCACTGCAGAAATGTGGTATCACTCGCTGTAGCTTTGTCGAGTGTTCGTGCAGCTTGTGTTTGATGTAATGTGAGTAACTGGGAAATTATTGATGCAATGCAGTTACGGATTGGTGAAATGTCAGTGTTGAAACTTTAGAGGTGAGATAGTGGAAGGAGTGGTGCCACTGAGCTTGACAATCTGCGGGGGATACTGAAAACTGGCATGGGTGGTTTTCTTACTACTATGTCTACCCACTTGATGTAAGATGTTCAGCAGTATAGCAGGGCTGCTGTAGCGTTAGCAATGAAATAAAAGCTCCTCAAAATCTTTTCAATTCATGCATATAGTTGTTAAGCAAGTTACATCTGTGTTTACAGGTTTGCATGTTAGCTGGAGGTTAGCTTTTTGAGGCCAAGCTTTTGACAACCCGGTGCACAGACACCATAATGTTGGGCAGGTTTGCGGTCAGGGCGCTTAAAAGAGCGAGGTCGCCATATTCATGTGGGGAGGAAGTAGGACTGTGGGGGAACTTCCACTTTCCTTCCTTCGCTTACCCGCGTTATGCAGCCATGTCTGGTGGCGAGGAACTGCACAAAGAGGTAGACGGAGCAGAGAGAGAGGCATTAAGAAAGACTAAAACAATAATGTGCCTCTGCATGTGACCCTAGAAAAAGGCAGCGGTGACGAGAGAGCAAAGGTAGCAAGGGCAAGTTGGGAAAGTAGCAAGATGCTTCTTGGTAAGTCAGACTGAGCGAGTGGGAAAGAGACAATAATAATAGAGAAACTGAGAGGCAGAGAGAGAGAGTGAGAGAGAGAGGGATGAATGCATGAGACACAGGAAGATAGAGAACGTGACAGAAAGAGAGAAAGTGGGGTTTTCTAGAGCAGTGCACACCTGCCGATCAGCTTGAACTGTGAAAATATAACTGGGAAGCGAGATACAGTTTGAGGGCTGTTGTGAAGCAGACAGCCACAGGTTTATTGTAGGAACGTGGCACTGGGATCATGTGGGGATACAGGCACTGCTGGTGGTTTGACATAAATGGATCCACAGCTGCAATGAGCTGAACTGAAAACAGGAAATAAATGTGAACACAAAACCTGTCTGACAAATAAAGAGAAGGAAGTTTCATACAAATCCGTACTATAATAATCTGTATGTGAGGCGTATAGACTGAGAAGCATATGTGATCATTTCCAAAAATAGATTGTAAATATGTTGTTGTTTTTTTTTTATAATTTTCATTGTGACTGTGACAAAGCTGCTATTCCTCTGCAGAGTGTTATCAGGTTTTTTTAGGGGGGGGGACCTAAAAGGGGTCGACAGAAGGAGTCATGTTCAAAATGATCACAAGTGATTTAAAGGGCAACCGCATATACTGTAAACCAAAGTGCAAATGTAAATGTCAGCCCTTTATGTTATTCCATTTGCATCACATTCACTGCTGAGTGTGGGCTGCATGGGGAGACACTGCGTGTTGTTGGCCCCTCCCTGTGTTTTTCTGCACTTTATCATCAGTCAACATCAAACTACACTCACTCCACCTCGGTTTGTCTTTATAGTGCGATGACAGAACAATAACACTCAAACTGAAATACAGTTTTTGAATTGTGACACCTTTCTTGTTCCACTTTGTAGTTAAGTTATCAACACAGTGGGTCACACTCACTGTCGTTTCTGTGCAGTGATGCTGACGCGTCTGAAAGGTTTGGCATTACTGTACTTCTCAGAAGGGGCCGGGACGATACTGTTACTCAAACTGAAGTGTTGTCACTGCTGGTAATCCTGCAATTGTGATGTAAATGATTTCTCAAATGAAAGACGGGCGCTTTAAAAAACACTAAAGCTCAGTGCTGAACGATAAATTATAAAGCAGTTCATGTCTTCAAAAGTATACATTAACACCATGTAGAGGACGGTTGTAGAAGTTTGCAAAATAACAGCATCAATCAAATAACTCAGCAGTAATTAGAGTAGTTTTTGCTGTTGATTAATTGCTATTTATTTAGTGGAGAAACTGCTTCATAGACTCAGACAATCACTATTTCCCACGTTCAGCTTGTTCCGCTTGCAACTTAACAGTGAAAGAAAGTATATAGCAGTTGGTGCGAGTACTTTTGGCACGCTTCTCACCTTTTTGTTCTTCACATGTCAGCACGTTCCTTGTGGTTGCAGGCTCTTGGGTCAAGAGAGCGGTGGAGAAGACTCGGGTGGAAAGACTGACACACTTCTGCCGAGGCCTACCTGGCTGGGCCTCTCTCACAAAAGTTCTCCATGATGTTTGAGTGATTTTAACACCCCCAGGAGAGCCACTTTAAAAGGTAAGTGTGCAAAGGTATCTTCCTGCTTACCAAAACTCTCTCATTTCTTCATTAATTGTCTAACTGTAGCATTATTAATGTAAATATTCTTTAATTCTTTGGTAGGTTATATTGGGAACATACGGTATAGGGCTGTAAATTAAATCATTTTCTACATCCTTTTCATCGTTATTGTATTAATCACATCCGTTTTTATGAGACCAGAATGATTATCTCACAGGCTACAGTGCAATGGCTGAAATTAACTGAACTGCAACAGAACAAAAAGAACAGTAATGTATGTTATATGTACATATACTGTTCTCTATTCTCAAGTTAAAGTGTCTCTTTAATTATAGTAATCATCATTTAACAGGCATCATGTCAAGTCACCAGCATGAATTATGTTTTAGCTCAACACCGGCTTCATGAAAAAGACTTTCTAGAATATGTGAAGTATTTCCTCAGTCCTGACACTTACTGTAAAGCAATGTGGTTATGAAAGTATGCCGCCTGAGACCAATTTATGCTTGTCATATATTGCTATCTCCCTGGTCAAACTGGTTTAAAAATCAGGCCAATGCTTATTATGTGGCCTGTTTATGTAAATTCAAACTCACAACTATGACTTGAATGCAGCGCTGAGTTGTCTTCACATGTTTGTTGTACTGTATAGGTTCCATGGAAACAGGAAACAGGACAAACTTGCCTGAATGTGAGTTCACATCCAGGTGCTTTGACCGATCTCAGCTTGTCGGCTCTGTAGTTCTCAGGAAGTAGAGCTCGGACTGTTACATTTCACGCTGGATGGTTTTACCAGAACATAAGATGCTGTAAAGCCTGTTTATTTCTGGAACTATTTCACATGAGCAGCCATGTATTCATCCACCGTACAGTGAGTTCAAGCTGCACTGTTCACATTATCTCCTAACAGCTTTACTTTCCGTGGAAACAGGAAAGGGAAGTCCTATTAGTTCAAACAGTGAGCTTTTATTAAGTCTGGTGTCAATTTGTAATGTAAATGTAAAGTACACAAATGTCACTTTAAATTAGTCTTTTTTGATAAAAATCTCACTTTTAAGATATTTGTTACTAAAGTCAGGAGGAAACTTTGAAATTAACATATACTGTCTTTTTATTTGACAGATCTTTATTTTTAATAGGAAGAATTGACTGCTGTATGTGGAGATGAGGATTTCTTATCTCACGTAGTCTCCATTTGTCTCTTTTTCTCTCTCAGTCCACCCTCCGATACAAGAAACACCAGTGGTGGAAAGTACTTTTACTCACATACTACTACAGTTACGTATGTGTAGTGTGAGTATTTCCTTTTTCTGCTACTTTATACTTCTACTCCACTACATTTCACAGGAAAATATTGTACTTTTTACTCCACTACATTTATTTGACAGATATAGTTACCAGTTACAAAAAAAAACAACATATGATCAGTTTATAAAATACAGTTTGTTAAAATTAAATCAGTGGCTACTCTAGTTTGCCCCCTAAAATTTTCAAATAGTTTCATTTAAATAAATGTTTGAATTCCAAAGAGATCAAATTCTCCAACATTTCACTTACTGTAAAATCAAAGATTAGACAAAAGTCCAAAATAGTAATAGAAATTTGTGTAGCAGAACTTTGTTTTTTTCTTTTCTACCCGATTAATCATCTCACAACCCCTCAAATTTATTTTGTGACCCTGTGGATTCTGACCCCAGGGTCGGGAACCACTGAACTAAACTACTGATATAATATATAATATAATATAAATATAATAATATGTAACTCGCAAAGCAAGTACTTTTATTTTTGATACTTAAAGTATATTCTGATCATAATACTTCTGTACTTTTGGAGAACTTATCTTGGTTTTGGTACTTTTAGTTAAACCTGCACTAGGCAGAATATTTTTGGCATATTTGGACAAAAATTCCATAATTTCAGCATATTGTAATTCAAGTGTTCTGAGAGATAATTTGACTTCTGCACCTCATCATGGCTCTGTTTTCAGGCTTTAAAAAAATCTAAAAATCTAGCCCATGATGGGAGACCTTAGCCAATCACAGGTCATTTCAAAGAGAGAATGTTCCTATTGGCTGTTCATTCAACGGAGGCAGCTGTCAATCACTCACAAACTCCGATCAAACGGTCAAACTAGGTAGTGCTGATCAAATATGAATCAATATTCTGTTACTGTAATGCCTATTTCTCACCTCAAATGTTTTCAGAAACATCTTGTAGTGTACTGTTTGACTGTAAAATGAGAAAGTTTGCTCCGGCTGGTGGGCGGTGCTTGGTATTTCCTCAACTGATCTCAACATGACTGCCATGACCGTTTGATCGGAATTCGCGAGTGATTGACAGCTGCTCAGAGACAGCAGGCTCGGCTCTGATTGGTTGTTTTCCTCCAGTCTGTGAAATCTTGCAGATGCCATTAGGAGCACCGGAGGACACAGAGGCACATGATTTTTTTCAGATTACCTGACTCATGCACTACTGTCAGGATATAGTGACCGTTATAAAAATAACTTTTTTTAATCATATTTGCTCCATTTCTACCCACTGCAGCTTTAAGTAAGATTTTAAATTAATGACTTTTGCTTGTAATGGAGTACTTATACATCTTGGTATTGCTACTTTTACATAAGTGAAAGATCTGAGTACTTCTCCAACCACTTACGAACACACACATTCAAAAACGTTATAACAACTTCTTTTTTTTTTTTTCCTTCTTGCAGTATAGCTGTCTGTTGGAGGTCCACTTGTGTTCAACTTTAGAGCCTTTCTCATGCTGCCATCCAGTGGTGACTCGTTGCAATCAAATATAAGGAGCCAAACTAAACTAAAGCAGCATGCCATCTCTCTGGTTTTTGAATGCAAACAAGATTATATTTACAATTGTTGTTGTTTTTTTCTTTCTAATTATAATTCAGATATATTATGTTGCCCAGTTTCTGTTTCCGTTATTATAATTGGGGAGCTTTTGTAGATATTCTGACAGAATTGTTTCCCACTTTCTTTTCTGAATTGACCAATTTTATTCTATTCTTTCATATTATATTAAATCTATCTGTCTGTCTGTCTGTCTGTTTTTCATAGACAAACCTCCCACCTGCCCAGCAGTGATGATGACACGTCCATCTCCATCCTGTAGATGGCAGCAGTGTAAAGAAAACCCCCTTCTCTCTCTCCGCTGATGGCCTCCCATCCCCATCAACTTAATGGTGCAGTAGCAGAGCCCATTCCAGGCAGACATTAATAACTTGAGAAAAGTCCTCTCTCTGCCTCGTCCTCGTGTCTCACTTGACATGGTTGGCCTCATTTGAACTTTTGACCCGCCCGTAATTTGCAATGTAAGCTATCCAATTTACAACACCTTCACAACGGAGCCTGCTAACGATTATTCATCACTGCAGTGCAGGCTTCAGAGAGAGTCTTAGTGTGTGCATGATATAGAGAGAGACTACTAGCTTATAAAGGGACATTATTGTCAAAACGAGTATACACATGTGCACATAACACCTTTCAGCACACACAGAGGCACACTAGACTTTTATTCTTGCGATAATCTTCAACTTGAAACCTTCCAAAAGCGAGAGCAGCACTTTAAAAAGACAGAAAAGCACAGTCACACACAGCTGACTGCATCTGAGCTACAGAGACATTAGTGCTGCAGGCTCTGATATGACTGATAATAATGTTTAAAGCCTGATGTCACTTCAGTGAATCAACAAACATATGAACTCTTGCCCTGCAGTTCCTTTCTCACTAAAGAGAAAAAAAAAACTAGAAACATGATGCATCACCCTCACCCTAAAACTGATCTGGTAGTTTTGGGGGTTTTGAGCAATTCCATCTGAACCCACAGCAGAATGAGCCACCGCTCCACTCAGCGGACGGCGAGCATTCGTCAGCAAACTCTGCAGTGAGATGCAACTCGATGGCAGTCGACGTTTTCCCCTAATGGGAAACAATTACACACTCGGTGGCTTCTTCAGTGACTTCTGATGAGACTCATTCACTGAGGAAATGGCCACGTAATCATGTGTGTGTAATGCGCTAACGCTGCTTATTGCTCACTGAGTCAGGCTCGAGTCTGCAGTTGACTCTTTAGCCACCATATGAGTCTGATGAGAGGACAAATGGGAAGGGAAATAGCTGTGAGAGAACAACGCTGAGAAATCCCTCTATTGTCGTGTCACTTTAAATGGGTCCACACAAACAAGTCTCCCATGAAGCCAAATGATTCCTGTTGCTTCCTCTTTCTCAGGAGAGTGACAATGTGATTAGATGACACTGGGATAAAGGCACTTTTTGTGATTCATACCCAGCTGGACTATACTGCACTGATGTTAACTCTAAAACATACCCAGATCACTCTTCCGAGGAGGCATTTGGATTGTTGTTTTTAGCTTTAGTGATGGAATCTGCCACAAAAACTGTGTTAAAACTCGGATTTACACTGATAGAAGCTTTTGCTCTTAAATTTGAGCCAATCCCTCAGTAATCCTTCTGTAATTTGAATGATTTTGAGGTGTTAATACATTAATATGTCATTGATGTCAGGGCAAAGTCTAATCTCACAATTTCTTTTTCACATATTTCTTTGGTATATTAAATAGATTTTTTAACACTACAAACTGCTACAGAAAGCTTTATTTTCCCATAAAAATCTGCCTGTATAGAAATTGTGCACAAGATAATAATAAGTGATAATTATGAGCCAAGCGAAATGTCTGTCAATAACTGTCTTAAAAGACATCAAAAACGTATATTGACATGATGGAAAATCACTGCGTGAGGATTTCATGGCTGAAGCTATTCAACAAGTCTAATGCCATGTAATCCTGAGGGCAATTAGTCACATCACTGTGGCTGCTGATAACAAAGTTATCTATCATTAGCAGCAACAATTATTTTTGAGATAATTGAATTTCCTGTGTGTAAAAACACTACCCGTCTTCATGCTACCGTCTCCACCGATCTGCATTTTGAATTCTTCTGCTGTATGATGAACTAATCTCCTGACGTGAATCGTAAAGCTTCCGGCTTCCTGATCCCCCCATGAGAATTCAGACCGGTTTGTCATACATATATTCTCATTTAGGCTCCGTTACGCAACGTTTGCTGGTTCTGATCTGGCACGTATCACGTTAGTTATGCATACAAAGCTGATGCAAATAGGAAGCAACAGTGTCACTTTTCTTTTGATTCGAGCCAAAGGCGAGTTCCAAAGTGGTGGTCCGGAGTATTTGTTGGTTCAGAAGCTGGTAAATTGTTCTGGTTTTAATGAACCACCCATTACCCAACTTTTGCAATTGTGATAATTATGTTGCTAATTAAGGGCAAGTGTATAGGGCAAGCATCTATGATTAGCCAGGTTAAGAAAAAAACAGTGCATAAATTCAATTAAAATTGAAAAAATAAATGAAAATTACAAATGGAACTTCATGAAAACTAAATTAAATTATTTGTTAAATATATTTATATTTAGTGCATGCAGGTATATTGACATTGATCTAGAAAAATAAATAAAAAGACTGATATACTATGAAGTGTCGTGATAGTCTCTTAGCTCTTTGGTTACCTTCCTAGGACTACTTCGGCATTATCTATCCAACAAACCATTTTGTTTTGACAATAACAAATGTCTCAAAGTTTTTGCAGCCCTGGCGTCTAAGAAATGTATATGTATGAAAGCAACATTAATCTTCTTTCTCCCTTATTTTTGAAAGATAGGAGCACTTGGAGGCATGAAAGAAGACCTGTGGTGCTATCTGCCATCAGAGGGTATTTTGTGTTAGATGCATATGCTTTGCTCAAAAAGAGGCAGTTACTGAATGCTGGCTTTGATGAGTTTGCTGTTATTGGAAATCCTTCTCTTAACCTACTATTTGAAGGACATTGTGTCGTGCAGAAGCAGGCAGAGGTCAGAGGTCAGTGGCTTTTAACTACATATTACTACGTACCTTTTATTTCCACCACAGCCATGTAACATCCAATGTTTTTTGCGAATGTGACTATATGAAATGTCTACTTGTGTTTGAGTCTCATCCAACATAACAGCAGAATAAAATGTCTAAAAAAATGAAGAAATGGTTAACAAAAAGTCTTAAGTTGGCAGTGACTAACTAGGGAATCATCAGCACAGGACACGTATTTCCATCTTAAACTTCCTTCATCTCTGCAACATGTGGCTGGGACAGTTTATCATACTGAAGGTTTATCTAAGTGTGGGGGGAGAAGTGCTGTGCTGCAGGGAGAGATTGCCTTTACTCGCACGGCACCAGCAGAGCAAAACAATGTGCCGCATGATAAAGAATTGCTTCATAACTCTCACATTGTGTGTCTGGCATCATTATGAGGCACAATAGCCTCTGGAGGGCCCCGGCTTTTATTGGCGTGCCTCTTGCAGCAGCAAAGTCTCATCCATTAAACAAATCAGGGGGTTATGTATTAGATTAGCTGTACAGCAGGCACCGGGGAACGCCGTGAAGAACACATGAAACCCTCGTCTCATTCCCTCTCATAATCCCCTGGAATAAATTACCTAATTGACAGCATTAGGGTGATACTGTCACAAGATGCCTCTTAAAGCGTGATGTGTAATGAAAATACACAACGCTGCTAAATTGCATTTTTTGGGGTATTAAAAATGATAAACGGCAGCCATTTGGGGCGTATTTAGAGTGAAGCCTCCCCTCGTAGCATGCTGCCAGATCTCATTTTTCAACGTTTCTTAATAAATTTGTGGTGTCAGTGATATTAAAAGCTCATTTCTGCTGAGGAATATTTAATAAAGCTTCTGTGTGATAGGAAGCCAATGTCACACAGAGAGTCAGGAAACTAGTTGGTGGCAGCTTGGATGGCCCACCCCCCCACTGTGTCACTCTGCTGGTTCTATGACCTACAAGGTGAGGGATGGACTGCCCCCCACTGGTGAAGGGTCAATACTGCAGCGGAGGTTCAAGAAGTGCCCCTCACAGTTCACTGCACTATTCATTCTGCAACCAGGCTGAACCCAAACAGAGCCTTTTGACTTTCTAAAAAGTGAAAACTGTCTGCATCCCATTTTCTTAAAGTGTTGGGAAGTTCAGCTCACTGTTCCAGGATCAGAAAAAGCACCGGGCCAGGCAGTGTGTGTGTGTGTGTGAGTGTGTGGGCGAGCGGTAGCCTCCCTATTGGAAGCAAACAAAAGCCTTGAATGATATCTGGGGAGGGGTGACCTGCTTATAGCTAAAAGAAGGATGTTTATGGACTTGAGTAGATTATTGCTCCGGCAGATACTTTGATGTAATGGGAAATCAAAAGGAAGGTAAATTGCCTCCTCCAGTCATAATAAAATACAATATAACAACCACTTTCAGCAGAGCATAAATATCAGACTTTTGTCCTTTAAAAGACCCTTTAATGATCAAACTTGCTTGTAATGGTACCTGTTATGGTACTTACATATTAAATCTTGGTTTACCCTTTTACACAAGTAAATGCTGCTTAACTCTAAATATGTTAAAGTAATGAATCAGATAAATAGATCTATTATGTATATAAATATACATATATATGTTTTATTATTATTATTTGCCTCACTGATAAACTGATAAATAGATCTATTTTTTATTTATTTATTTGCCTCTCTGATAAACTGATGAACTCACTGATAAACTGATAAATAGATATATTATATGTATTTATTTGCCTCTCTGATAAACTGATGAACTCACTGATAAACTGATAAATAGATTTATTTATTTATTTGCCTCTCTGATAAACCGATGAACTCACTGATAAACTGATAAATAGATATATTATATTTATTTATTTGCCTCTCTGATAAACTGATAAAAAGATCTATTATATTTATTTATTTTATATTATTTATTTTAGATCTCTTTTTTTCATTTATTTAGCCTAAGATAAACATTAAAAAGTAGTGTATGCCTTTTCAGACTTTGGACTTTGGTTGCACTGTGTGTTTGTGTGTGTGTGTGTGTGTGTGTGTGTGTGAGTGGGGTGGGTGGGGACATGCAGTCAGAGTGCGTGCTTTCTGTCCAGATGTGTGGACATATTGTCACCCCAGGAGGCGTTCACCCTTCTCCTCTAAGTGCGAAAGCAGGCAGCAGCTGGTTCAGAAAGTAATAACCTTTTGTCACATTGTTTCCCCTGCTCCCATTATCTCACTTATTTTTTTCTGTCGCCGCAAAGTCACTGCTTTCGAACTATTACAAATAGCTCAGTGTGGGCGCAATAATATCACTATCTAAAGGTTGCTTTTGACTTTTATTTGTGTCATTTACACTGAGCCACCCCTGGGGAAATGATTAGCCTGGATATGGAGAGATATTGCCTTCAACACTAATGCACTCTGATAACAGAGGAAAAATGAAAATCTTTGCTTAAGATGAAACCATGGAGAGAAAAAAAGAAAATAATAATGTTGCTGTCAAAATCTTCTCTATCATGTTGTCTTATAAAATGAAGCATCTTTAAAAGGAATTAGAGTCACAGGATCAACTGTAAAAATGACAGCTATAAACCTGGTAATAATATAATGAAATATATTGTAGTACTTGGCATCACTTTCTTTCTTTTTTTTATTGTGTTATAAAGTGATTACAAAACAAGTGAAGACATGTGCAGGGACATATATAAAAAAGACAAAAATATATTATACAGAGAAAGACAAATAACAATGTACAAAAACAAAACTAAACTAAAATAAAACAACACAAGGGGATAAAAGCAGGTTGAAGAATGTGTGTGTGTGTGTGTGTGTGTGTGTGTGTGTGTGTGTGTGTGATGTGGATAATGGGTGTGTGTTTGGCATTGAATGAGGCTAGATGGTCATATATGACATATCTACTCTTAAACACATACAGACATTATTCCTTTTATGTGTAGAGCATAGGGGGAACAAAAACAGAACAAAAAGAAAATAAATAAGTAAAATATATATATATAATACAGTATATACACATACTCGGCATCACTTTCACTAATACACTCCCAGAGTACAGTGCAGTTCAATATTAAATCACCTCCAATATGACACTATATCTTATCAAATATGGATGAAATCTTCAAAAATGCACAGGAATAATAATAATAATAATAAGTTTATTTATAGAGCACTTTTCAAGCACAAAGCACAAAGTGCTTTCCAAGGAAATTCACATAATGTACAACAGAATACACTGAAACATAAATAATTAAATAAAAAACAATAGAATGGGAAAATAAAGAAACAAGCATATACATATTCATACAGTTACATATGCACAAAATATACACATCAGCACACAAGCATACAAGGAAAGCCACCTCTAAGAAGTGATATCCAGCTCCATTTCACCCATTTCCACCTCTCAAATCCTTCTCGCAACCTTCATCTCTCTGCTGTGTTCAGTGTGACAGGTGCAACGGAGCCGACGCACAAATTCATGGGTTTTTTTGGGCATCTTGGCGTCCACCAATGGCTGTGCGTATTAGGGTAACTGTCGTGCACCTGAGCCAATCACAGAGCAGGTAGGCGGGGTTTCAGGAGCTCGGAGGTGTGTCTGAAGAATACGAGTCTTACAGCTGCATACTGTATCCAAGTCGAGGAGTAATGGCATGAGTACTGCTTTATACTGTTTAGACAAGCTTTACGCGTTTGGAAACTAAACCCCTCGACTCTCTCTGCTGCCACGTCAGTCACTCACCAGGCCTGCAGGCGCTGAGAGGCAAAGGTGGAGGACTGTCGGACAAACTGTAAACTTATAAGTCAAGAGCGACTAAAAGTCACCCAAACTCCACAGCTCTGAAGAGGAGGCTCTCCAAAACGATTCATCCTTTCCGTGCTGCTTCTTCAAGGAAGGATACGCTGCTGCTGCTGGTGGACATGTGAATTTTAAAAAAGGAGATACTTTGCCAAGCACAACAATGAAACCAACGACTGCCCCGTGTTGCTTCGGCTTTCTCCTGACTTGCTGCCTCTTGTTCGGCTCGAGCTCTTCGCAATCAGGTGAGTGGACGCCATCCGTGTAGGTGCGCAGTTTGAGTGTCTCTAGTTGTGGAGCTGCTCGGTGCGCACTGAGAGCGCACTACTCCACGGAGATTACTTTTTTTCATGACTGTTGTTCTTTTTCATGCCTGTAACAAAGGGTATTTGGGCTTGACAGTAAAAAAAAAAAACCTCCTGCTGTCCTTTTTCTCTGTCAGTCAGTCAGTTGAAGAAGTCGCAGCCTTGAAAGGTGTCTGTCGTTACAGAGAGCACTGTGGTGCTGAAACACAGGTGCTTGGTTGGAGCAGATGGCAGGTTGTAGCAGCAGGACGTTATGGTGTTGTGATAAGCTGAATGAATCCGTGCCAGGGACTCGCTCTGCTGTGTCTTCTTTGCGCACAGAGCGGCAGTGTGGAATTCAGAGAGAAAATGGTAAATGGACTTGCATTTATATAGCAGCTTTTCTAGTCTTCCGACCACTCAAAGCGCTTTACACTACATGTCAGTATTCACCCATTCACACACACATTCATACACTGATGGCAGAGGCTACTAAGGTGCCAACTTTTACGCATCAGGATCTAATCTAAATACTCATTCAAACAGCAATTTGGGGTTTAGTGTCTTGCTCAAGGACACATCGACATGTGACCCAGAGCAGCCGGGGATCGAACCACCGACCTTCCGATTGGTAGACCCTCTGAGCCACAGCCGCACCAAGAGGAAAGGGGAGAGCATTTATTGTCCATCGCACGTGTCCTTTAGACACAGTGTGGACAAACACAGAGGAGTGACAGACAACAGACTACTGTGCTCTTGTCTTCCCCTCCTGTGGCTATAGACAGGCTGTCCAAAAGTTCCTTCTCAGCCTCTGTTCTTTCTTCCTCCTGCAGTTTAAGATAATAAGACGTGCGTCGTTTTTTGTATTATTTATTTGGAATATCTTATCTCTCTTTGGCCAAATCAGTTTGATCAACTATACTTTTAAGTTGAATGTCCTGCGGTTGGGGGCTGGTTTGGAAATAGTCTGTTGTTGTTGTGTTTTTGGTGCTGATTTGTGGTGGAACTCCAGTCACCTGTGCAAAGGGTGATAATAACCGTGGTGAACATTCATCCATATGCATTCTGTAATCGGGATCAAAAGCAAAGCGGATTACCGTGAAATTACATTATTCCTCATTTTGTATAGTGAGTCCCCCCTCAGGGTGTTCTGTCTGTGGACCACAGTTTGACTATCAGCGCTGTAGCGCACACAGCAGGACTCTCACACACTGGAGGCACACAGTGGCAGCAGCAGTACCGTCTGCACAGTGCAGAGGCGCTCTTTACGCACAGGGGAGCTGAGGTGTGTGTGTGTGTGTGTGTGTGTGGGGGGGGAGAGAGAGAGAGAGAGAGAGAGAGAGAGAGAGAGATTGTAAATAACAAATATTTCGCCGAATAGACAAAACCACCACCATCCTCATCATCGTGCGTCTTTTCACCTTCAGGCAGGATGAGACTGTAGAGCACAAGGACATGTCTCCATAATTCACACACACGTTCGCTTTTCCTTTATCCATTTCCTTTCTCTGGTTTAGTGATGGTCTGTGTGTGAAACTATTTTGACCGCCTGAGTGGCTGTTTGCTGTGTGACTGACTTTAATTAGATTAACGCATGAATACAAATTCCCAATCCTATAGTGTAATATGTTAAAATAGTCCTAAAAGCTGAATTTTTATTGATCAAGCCAGTGTTGAAAATCTGCAATGGATGTGAGATAACTCCACTTATATTATGTCACATTATTTTTCCGTGATCATTTAGTTGTTTTTAAAGACTGGAGAGTTCTTCCTCTCCTGGTATAGGTATTGCTGTTTAATTTTTTATTGTTTCCAACAATTTCAGTCAGTCCCATTGGCACAGTTTGTTTTAAGTGAAAAAAAAAACTCTGAATGTGACACTTTTGCGATGTACAAATTAGATCTTATAACCTGTGAATGAATGCGCACAGGCCCACCACTGTAGCATATGGTCCATAAGATCCGCGTCCAGTAGAGCCTTAAAGGGAACAGAGAGGGGGACTGAATGAAAAGGTTGGATGCAGTTTAGAGAGAGAGACTAGAGAGGGATGCGTGTGTGTCCTCCTGTCATTTTACGCACAAAACATTGCCCTGTGTGACAATGATGAGTCAAATTAATTATTCCTGACTCTTATTGTTCCAAAAAAAGGAGCATTTGTTATTTGCTATTCTGTTTCACTTGTTAAAGGAACGTTGGAGAATCCCATTATGCAAAAGAAATTGTTTATTCAAGAAACAATTTAGTTTGGGAATTAAGGGTAATTTTGGGCAGTTAAGAAAAAAAAATAGCATTTAAATTTTTCACATATTTGATTAAGTTTGGATAGGCTAGCTATATATATATACAAATGTTTTATTTGTCAATAATAATGTTTTGTAGTGTTCCTGTCCAAACAAGCGACATACTAGAAAGCAGATTTTATTCTTTTTAGGACAAATATAAAATAAAACTACAACCCCCCCCTTAAGGACTCTATACCTGTTTCAATAACCTGCTTGATGCATATCTTGGAAACGAGAGAATCCAGTGCCTTTCAAACACAGACGGGCTGATCTCACCCTCTGCTGGAGCTCCAAAATCTTGTAAAAAATGGATTTGGAAGTCAAAGGAACACAAAAGAGAGTCAGAGATGAACGTAAGAAGAGCGGATTATACAAACTTCTTGTGCGTAAACAAGGATGGAAAAGGCAGAGAAAGTCAAAGTGATGAAATGTGTGTGTGCGCAATAGTGTGTGTGTGTGCACCAGTGTGCTGTATAGTAGACAGGGGATCTGTGTGAGGCATGATGTACAATGTAAAAACAGTTAAATGCGCACTTGCACCACTGCTCTCCCATATAGTTCTGTGATGAAAACTTGCATCTCTCTTAATGAATCATTAATACTCCATCCCTGTTTGTTTAAAATCTCTTGTCTCCAGAATGTCACCTTTCAGCAGCTGTGAGAATCAGGGCCTTTGCTACCCCACCATGAGTTTTTGTTTATTACTGAAGAGCTTATACTAATTGTGTAGCTTTCCAAGCCCTCATAGAGAGTCATGTAATCCTTAAATCAAACACAAAAATCCCCTAAACCGCATTTAGTAGGTTTTCACATCTGCACTGCTCTTCATGCCACTGCAGCTATACTGTACAGTACACTGGAGCTGGAGGACAGAGGTGGGGAATGAATGCATATACAGCTGCAGATTCCGAACCATATGGCCACATCCCAAAACTCTATTTGTGTTTATGAATATTCATGTATTCTGTGCAGCAGGAGTACAGGAAAGTCATCTGTTCCTACTGCAACTGTTGTGTGTGTATGTGCGGAGTGGGTTTTTCAATTAGCATGTAGATAAACTACATCCTTAAATGACCCGGTTTTTACAGCTCTCAGGAGTTTCTTCTTTCCTAATTCAGTGGTGACTGAGAGTTTAGTTTGATAAAGGTACAGTGTGTAGGATTTGGCGACACATTCTCACTCCCAACTCGTCAAATACCGTCGCTTCCCTCGGCATCGGAGACCAACACATGGGGTACCCCCACTTGTGTTATTTTTGGACGGACCAGGGACGGCGTGTCAATATACACTCATTACATGCATAGTGTCCTTTCAAAATAAACTTCCGTTTGCACAGGAAGTTAGGTTTAGGCAACATAACCACTTAGTTAGGGTTAGGAAATGGTCATGGTTGGTGTTAACTTTACTGACTAGAGACTCACGGGACTGACGATACCAACGAGTCACGTGACTAGCGACTGACGTTACAAAATAAGTTAACGATACTTTTAGTTTCACACGGGACACGAACAGCGGTCTCCTGTTTGAAAGTCTTGTGTTTGTTTGACCCATCCACCTCCACTCCCATCCGCTCTTAACGGACTCTCAAGACTGCGTCACTTGCTCCGACAGTCGAATAACGCCGCAAGTGGGTTTACATTGGAGTTAGTTGACAGCCCGGTTCGTCACATACTGTTGTTAAAGGGGGCCTCCGTGCGTCGGTTTCCGATGCCGAGGGACGCTGCCCAATCGGCGGTATTTGACGAGTTGGGAGTGAGGCCGGGTTGGATTTGGCGACATCTTGTGGTGTGGTTGCAGATTGCACCCAACTGAGTACCACTCTTTCCTTTCCTAGACACGGTTGTAATGTGAGCCGCCGAGTGCAAAACCGTGGTAACGCTGTTCTCCTCGCTCAGAGGCCATCCTTACTATAATAACACTACTTCAGGAGCAACGGAAGTCAGACAGCAGCTGGCGGTACCACGGTTTTGCACTCTGTACTCCCTGTGTAGACAAAACACAACGATTCTTAGTTTCAGTTACACTAATGAAAACATTGTTATGAATATTATATTCCATTTCTGCTAATAGATCCTCCGGAATGTTACACACAGCTCCTTTAAGGACTCTGTTCAAAAGGTGGATGGACTTCCTTCTAAAAAGTAATTGTTGAACGATAGTTTGGTGGCTGTACCCTCTGCTGCATCCTTAGTTTTATAGTGGCGCTGTTCCTGTTTACTGGACAGTGCAGTTCCAGCGTGTGGCTGATATGTGAGCATATCAAAATGTTTACAAGGGGCTGAGCGAGTCACAGAGAGAGACTCCTCTAGAAAAAAGAAGACTTTTCTCTTCCTCTTGTTTCTGCGCTCTCACCACGCTGTACACTACTCTTCGTTGTGTCTGTTCCTCCCAGTCTGAAGCATACAGTAGGGAAAGAATGGTGTCACATTTAGCGGCCCACACGGCTCCGCTCCGCCACAAAGCCCTCTTACAGTCATATCTCTGCCTGCTGTCGCCTGATAAAGGAGCTTTGACCCTCCGCCGCCACCAGGCTTTTTTATTAGAAGAATGGCGCTCTTTGATTAGGTGGTGATCCACTTCCATTCGTTGGGAGAAGGAATGTGAACCTGGGTGCTTCCATCTCCTCTGTCTCTGTCTGGGTGAGAGATGAGGACCAACTTAAGGCCATCGATCCGCTATATGGACAAATCTGTTAAACTAATACGATCTTGCACCACGTCCTCCTATCTCGCTTTTTATAAATAGCCAAGATGTCACATTATTGTTTCCTCCTTCCCGTTGATGGTTCCTTTCAGTGACCGTGATTAAAACTGTCCTGTTGTCCATAACTTGCCATGTGTTACTGACAGCCAAAAGAAAAGAGAAAAACAGCCGAAAGACGTTTGCTGCAGAAAAGAAATTCTAACCATTTTTATTGTGTTTTCCTCTCCTGGGGTTTTCACCCTTCAGCCAGATAAAGAATAAAAAACCTTCTGTTTGTGTAATCTAGACTGTAGTTTCATTGTGAGAGGAGTGGAAACCATTACGTTTCCTATAAATCTCTCCACTTCCCAACAAACAAACTGCTTTTGAACCGCTGGCATCAATAATACATGTGCAGCACCCACAATGCGGCCCGAGAATCCCTCATGAAAAATCACTGTAATATTCCAGCAGGGACTGAGAGCGGTGTGTGTGACCTTATTGTCCATAATGGTGCTTTCTTTTTGTTTTTAATCTGCTGTGATATTACTGTAATATTCTTTAATTACCACCACAGGGACTTATGTCTTTTATATTTGTACCATATTCTTCCAGATTGTATTAGATTACCACAGCTGTCTCTGTTTAGGATGACGGAGGGTGTTGTTATTATTTCTTTCTGAAGACACAACTGCAGACATTGTTTTCCCGTTCTGACTTGTTGATGGGCTCATAACCAGTCAGACCGTCTGCAGCCAGCAGAAATTATTGGATCATATCCTACGTGACCTTTACGAGCGCTGCGCCCTCATTCATCACCTGCACTTCTAAATGAACCATACATGTGGCGTGCATGTGTTTTGTCATGCGTCGCCGTCGCCTCGGCTATTATATGTCCTTTTTGTGAAGGGTGTCATAATTGGATTGGAGCATCACACACATGTCTGTGCATGCCAGCTGTTTATCGCGTGTGTATTTAAAATGCAAATCCAATGTTTGAAGCGTGTGGTTTACAAGCAATTAGATTGCTGCAGATTTGATAGGGTTTGTTGAATGCTTTATGCTTTTATTTTTCACTCCCTCTACGTTTCTCCTTTTTGCTTTCTGTAAATTGAGCGAGCTTTGAGTTTTTTGTGTGCGAGAGAATGAAAGGGAAAGGGAGCAAGAGAGAGAGACGCGCAAATAGAAATACTGATAGCCTCTGTGCAACACGGGCCCTGAGTGCTGAATACACAGCAACCAAAGACCTTCATTAACAAGGTAGCGCAACAAACACTCATATACACAAACACAGGCGATGTCTTTGACAATACAGCACAGCTAGTTTAGACAGATTGGGGACTTAAGTTTCAGTAGCGGGGAAATCAATTCGGTTGGCAAATGTGCGTTTAGGGCCACCAAGAAAAGAGCCTGCAGCATGAAAAACAATACAATTCTCAGGGTTTCTGCTGCCATTCAGCCTTTTTGAGCGTGTTGAAATGGGATCGACACAAACGACAGTCTAAGAAAAGAGGCTAAACGATGCGGTGCAATGCACGGTGCAGACAATTGTCAGTCAAAAACCCCTGCTAATACCCCTTTCCCATCAAAATTACAGCATATGTGCAGGTATTTTAAACACCTGCTAACAATAGGCGATAGACGCCTTTCCCATTGTGAGTAGATGAGTAGGCCTATGCATTTCTGTGTTTTTTTCTAGTGTGTTCAACGTTACAGATGCGCCTGCCGGCACCGGAAGCAGGGTTAGTAAATAGTGAAATGTTACGGTGGTTACTTCTTTTTTATATCTGTTACTTATTCAGTCTTTCTTTCAAACTCTCAGACAAGAGTTGGTGATTGTTGGAATAGTGGAAAGACTAAGAAAAACGTTTTTATGAGTTTTATTTTGTTTTTGTCGAGTTTGACTGAAGTGTGTTTTACGATGATCAGCGAGGTAAAATTACTGTTTCCGTCAATAGCCTCTTGTGGCTTTGAGGAGAGCATATCAATTGTAAGTTTTGTAAGTTAATATATGATAATAGTTGTCCAAATCCTTGTTGATTTTATCTATTATATGAAATGCAAATTTTTGTCCAGTTGGAAATAGGCTTTATAGACTCTCTGTATCAACGTTGCTGCGAGATTCAAGTCTATTGGGGTAAATAAGTTATTTGTTCAAAAGGGAAAGTCTGTTATTTATAGAAATGGTATAAATAGCACACTCTGTTGACTCAACCAACAAGCCAGTGAAACATTGACCAAAACCTAATCTCAGTTTCACCCAACTTTACTCAGGAAGAAATGGAAACAAAGCTTAGCTAAACACTACGCTACAGTACAGTTAAATTAAACGACGATGATATGAACATTTGTGGGCTTTTTTGCAAGATATTAAACAAACAATTGTTGCAACATTTTAACATTTCATATTATAAACCATAGACTGTATATATATAGAAGGATGACGTGTCTCTACTTCCTCCCACTGTACAAAAGTGAAGCCAATATATCCTGTATACTGGGGCTGCCATCTCGAGGTTTTGACGACATTTGGAACCAATGTCTGTGCTGTAGTGATCGGGCGGTGGAGCCGTGGTATCGAGGCCCCGCCCACACACGCCATTCAGGAGCTGAGCACGGCTGCAGCTTGTTCGCATGAGCCACCTAGCTGCTACGTTAGCACCACTGTAGCTGTTTGGCTAGAAAGACACAATAACTAACCATAATATCTCTATAACTACATTTACGATTACAAATTGACACATGTTCTAATACACAGACTCATGACGGTTAAAGCTACATCTCCTCTCTCGTACATTTTCTGAGCCTCCGGCTGCACGACTACTTCACTCAGAGCAGCTGTCAATCACAGCTGTCAATCATGAAGTCTCACCCCATTTTATAGCATCAAATAACTAATTAAAACCAAATGTATCAGAAAAATTAACACTTGAACACACATCAGCCTGATAAGAACTACCTAAAATGACAGAAACCATCTTTGGGAGAAAAAAATTGGATGTGTACTTTGACCTTTTAGTTTGGCCCATGTCGCATCCGCTAACATGGAGGTGGCGGGATTTATGACCTATACTGCAGCCAGCCACCAGGGGGCGATCCAGATGTTTTGGCTTTGCCTTTGGGGAGCTATCATGTCGTCCTTCTTTATATACAGTCTATGTTCTAAACAGACAAATGTTTCTTGTGATATTTGTGTAATATAGTCGGGTGGACGGTGGTACATTGTTTGTTTTTTTATAGGATTCACATAAAGTTGTCTGTCAGTGTGTCTCACACATACTCTACTAAGACTCCCGCACACTTTGCACACATGCCCCCGCACTCACACTGCCTTCACCCTGGGCCGTCACTCTGAAGAATAAGGCAAATGTGCGAGAACCAGGCCCTTGAAAGCCCTCACTCTTATGTTCACCAGACAATGTAGATGTCGGGAGCCTGAACGCATCATGTATGACTGTCAGTTTTGAGAGACTTTTGATCCCCTTTGTTGCTGCTGCTCCTCTTCTCACAATAAAGCCCGTCTGTCTGTCCTCCGCGTCCTCCTGGAGGGCTGCAGAAGGCTGTCAGGCAGGTGACAAAGGGCCTGGGAAACATGTGCATATACTGTATGTGTGTTGGTGTGTGCGGCGGGCGAATGTGTCTGTCAGTGTTTGTTTGTACGGCTGCTGCATGGTTGGAGGGATAGAGGGTGACTGACAGACTAACCGAGCTCCAGAGACTCTCTCTCTCTGCTCCGCTGTCTGCTTGTTCCTCTTCCTCCACCCACCCTCTGCCTTCATCTGTGGCTTTGTAAGCCTCCACATAATGTGGGAGCATTAAAATGACAATGGAAATTACGGCTAATCTTTGTTAAGACACACTCATTACCGCCACGTTTCAGAATGGGAGTCCAATGATAAGAGTTGGTCTGCCGTGTTTTTTTTCTCTTCCTCTCTCTGAAGCGACAGCCTGACACATTGGAGTGATGTGTTTTATTCTCGCTTTTTTTGTGTAATTCTTTCTATTCCCGCTCAAAGTTAATAATGGTGGCGCACATATGAAAGGATGATAATAGGCTGACAACTTGGGCATGAAAGACTAGCTCCACCTTCAAACGAGCTTTTCATGCAGTTCTGCATGTGGGTGTTAAAGGGCTGATTTCTCCCGACTCTCTCCCTCTCCGTCTCTTTCCTCTTTTAGTAATCCCCTTATAAAATATTCATAGCTAATCTGCATTTACAATGTAATTACAGACAGGCTTTCAGTGATATCGGATATGGCCGGCGGAACACACGCTTCACGCGAAATCTTTGATTTGTGTGCCTGAATAAATACGACACAAGCTCGGGGTTAAGGTTCAAAGTAATTGTTTAATAAGTTCAAACAAGCCAAACATTTTTTTTAAACAGTTGTAGCAAGAGTTGCCATGTTTTATGCCAATAACCCGCAATGTAATGTTACATTTCTTTCTCTTCGGGGGCCTTTGAAAGGAGTTACTGTGAACTCTTCACTGCTGCTGCTGTGCACACAGTTATTATGATCGTTCTGGCAGAATGAAATATGTCACAATACTAACCCCTCTGTCTTTCTGTTTTGCCCCCATTGCTCAAAACCCCCGTTTCCCATCTTTTTGGGTGCTGCTGGCCTCCGTTTAGTGCTAATGGAGCGGTGTGCCCTGTATGCTATTCCTGCAGGTCGATTTTTCACTTGTGTTAGAGGAGAGAGGGGGGTGGCGTCCTTTTAAATGAAGCACTTGGCGTTTGTGACCTGTAATAAATGAGTTTGCAGTCAGTCATGGCAGCTGTAAGGAGACATCTGGGAGCAAGAGAGAGAGAGGGGGAGATATTCAGACTTTACAGGGAAACAGTTTATCTATGCAAAGATGAAAAATGGCTGCACCAAAACATGCTCACTTAAATAAAAAAATAATTATCCTATTGTGAAATGTTAGCAGTTTACTATACAAAATGTGACAGTGTTCGCAGAAAGTGAAAGGTTTCTACGATGGATAATCTTATTGTAATACCATCAGGATTAATATTAAATAATTATGATATCACCATTGAATACCATAGCAGGAGAAATGTAAAAGAAGCGCAGTGTAGCACATAATAAGTCTCTGAATATTAGGCAAATTGTTATTTTTCATCAGGGAGGTGGATGAGGAGAATCAGACACTGCAGTGAAGAAAGAAAAACAGGCTGAGACAAAGGAAATAAAGAGTAGAAAGCATGTAAAAAGTGAAAATAATGTTCAGTTTTGATTTACTATTTGTCACCAGGGATGTGTGTTTTTCAGCCTTTTATCCCTCAATTATAATAATTATATAAAATATACATAATTCTAATAATTGCACTAATCTTTTTGAGTATTTATGAAGGCAGTGATCTTATTTGTGCTTTATAATCTCTTTACTGACATTCCACCCTCTGCAACCTGACTACTGGAGTTACTGTGTAAATACTAAAATGTCAGTTGATTTCACAAAACTGCTTTGGGAGTTTTTATAGGAATATTGATTTTGTTCCAAAACAGAGAGTCGGAGCCAGAAAATACAGCGATCTCAGAGCTCAGTGCTAGAATAATCATTGAGTTGTTAGTATTGATCAGCAGCTCTTTCAAAGCCCACATTATGGCCATTTATGCCCCTCAACATCAGTCAAAGCTACTCTCGTCTGGAGCTACAAAATGAATCCTTTGTAGTTTCACTGTGAATAGATTTGTATACGTTAAAGGAAATGTTTGGTAGTCTTCCTGGCCTCTATTAGCGTGGCTGTCGCTGTCGGTGTGAAGCAGCAGTCACCTTGCAGCAGAGCAGAAATAGCGCAGCTCTCTTTCCCTGGATGTGAAGGTACATAAAGCACGGGATGAGAGGAGCAGGAAAGGCAATTGACCTTGGCTGCTTTTGGGGGCTGGCTATATAGTCGTCCGGATGGATGCCACGGTTCTGCAGTTTGGCAGAGAGGGAGGGGAGGAATGGGGACAATGCTGAGTACGACAGTTCGCAGTGTGTGGAAAAGCAGATTTCTTTTAAATTTATGCCCAATTGTTAAATGTGAACCGTTGTGCAAAAAATAAATCTGTCTTTGGTAGCATCTAAAGTTAATGAGAACGTCTTTAGAGGTAAAATACGTAACTTTTAAAATGTCAAAAAATGACTAGATCTATGTTAAATATTTTGATGAGTTGTATTCTTACAATATCTCATTATCAAATCTGTAATTTTAATCGAGGTAACGGTCCATTTCATTTAGTCGCCTGCCAATGGCGTCATATCCCCTTTGTGCACGCATCAATGTTGTCATGAATTGACTTTTTATCCAGTTTTAAGCCACATTTTTAGATACACTTTTTGGATCTTGGTTGTTTTAACTTTAACTGGATGAAGGGTTTTAGTCATCAGATGTCTGGATGTTAAGTTATCAGAGAAAAAAAAGCTGAGCAAACATTAGCGGCAGCTCAGGACGTCCTGTGTTCACCGAACAGCATAGGAAAAACACAGATTTTTAACACAAAACTGCTATATTCAGTATTTTTTACCATTTTTAATCACTGGATCCGTTTGTTTTGGAGAGGAGGAGATCTCTGCGGATAATTCGGCTCCTAGTAAAAAACCTCCTGAACGTCTGGATCTTAAGTATCAAAGAAACAAGCTGAGCAAACGTTAGCAGCAGCTCAGTTCACAGCCCCTCCGGGACGTCCTTTGTCCACCAAGCAGTTAATGTGAAACTGCTTTATTCTGTGTTTTATTGGTTTTAATCACCGGGTCCATTTGTTTTGGAACGGAGGAGACCTCTGCGTATAATTCTGTTCCCAACCTGGAGACTGCAAAGACCGCATTTGACAACAACAAGACAACAACTCCCATGATCCCACGCTACTTCACGACGTCACCAAACTCTGTCTGTTGTTGCAGAAAACTACATATTGTGCATTTAATACTTCTGTCAATCTTTTTTGCTGAAACTTCAGACATACAGTATTAGAACTATATCAGCACGCTTTGCATTGTGTGTGTGTGTGTGTGATGGGATGGGTGGGTGATATGGGAGTGTATATCAAATGTGAGAGGCGCTGACTAAGTGCAACCCAGGTCCAAAGTCAACCCTGCCATTTGGCCCTGCTGTGCCAGACTGTTTACCTGAGACAGGGGTGCTTTATCTCCGCCAGTCACTGCTGCACATGTAAACACACGGGGGGGAACACTGTACATCACGCTGTTCTCACCCCCACTGCCTCTGTTCCAAAACCTCTCCCCCACAGAGAGACATTATCCCCCGACGGCAAGGTGAATGGGGTGCTGATGTAAGATTATTTGTAGCAGCCGGGGCAAGACAGAAAAAAAGAAGGGATGGGAGGCGAAAGAGAGAAAATTCTCCTAATTTTAGCCGGAGAAGGGCAGGCAGGCAGCAGGGTACACACAGGAGGAGAGGTGTCTTTCGGCGGGGATGGGACATGGGTGAGTGTCTCGGGAGTCTTGGTTTAAAGTGGTCGCTATCACAGGAGCTGGACGGACAATTAATCAGCAGCGGCCCAGAGGGGGAGCTGGGGCTCTGACAGAGACACTTCATTCTGCACAGGACACACACACACACCTGCTGACAGGCTCACCCGTGGCTTCTTCTCACCTCTTTCTTTCTGCTGCTGTCGGCCTCCTCCTTGTCCTCCTTTCTTCTCTCCTCTCCCTTCTTATGCCCCTCTTTTTCTGTCCACTTTCTCCATCTTCCCCTTGACTTTCTTCTTGTCGCTTTCTTCTCCTCTTTTCTCCGTGTCCTCATCTCCTCTCCTCAGACATGTGTTTAGGTCTGTGACCTTCTTGATTAGAATGAGCCGAGAGTCCCTCTTGTGTGACCTGACAGCTGACTCCAGACTCTGTAAGAGTTGGAGTTTCTTGCGGCTGTAGCAGGGAGACAGGAAGGTGAGAGAGGGTGGACTGGTGGCTATACTTCACCCTAACCGCCCCTCCCTTTCTTCCCCTGCGCTCATCCCTCCATCTCTGCCTTTCCACCCCCTCCCTCTCCCTCTCGGCTGGCGCTGAGTGATTGATGGATTCAGGTTTGACATGGCCCGGTTCACCCGAGGGCGCCAGCAAGGACACTGGTGAGATGCAGCCAGATGCTGGGGAGAGAGGCAGACAGGGAGAGTAAAGGACAAAGAAAAGGAAAGGGGGTGTATTTGACACCGTTGACCATCATGCCTTGCCAGGGTTGCCAGGGTGAGTAAGCTTTTCCTCAAACGGTGCACCTGTTCTCAGTTTTCCATTGCATCACCCCGTGGCTTCTCCACTATGGCCAGGATGATTGTAACTGAATGTGCACTAAAGGTAATGAGTTCCAATAATGAACCTTATCGCTGAGTGCAAAATGGAGGGACATTTTTCCTGATGGAATTAGAGCACATTGACACTATTTGTAGCTACAAAAACCCCATGCATTTTTCATTTATTATTTCAAATGGCTTTGAAGCAGTTCGGATTGTTGAATTTGCTCAGCGCATACAGTATAAAGGGGATTAAGGCATTTGAAATGTGCATTTATAGATGACAATATCATCATACTGTTGCCTGTACACTCTATATACACAGCACACAAAAAAGCAAGGCTTCATTTAAAATATGAAACATTTAATAGAGCATAGTTTTCATATTGTGTTGCATTGGTTGGACATGATCCTCATCTTCAACCTCTACCTCTCCTATTTTAAACAGTGACACATGAGCTGTTGTTGTGTTTATTGATACAGACGTAGTCCGATCATAAATGTACTTACAGTAAGTCCACTGTATGTATGTCTCTGAGTTGAATTGAGCAGAGGCTGTGTGCTGCGTTCCCCTCCAGGGGGGTCCCGGTCCTCCCCAGAAAGCAAACACCCACTTGACATGGAGCCAAGCAAAAGGGAACAAGGCCCGCAGTGTCTCCCAGCTCCAAGTGCTTTGTCCTGGAGGAGGCTCCCGCCGTGGCTCCCGGCTCCTAACCCCACGTGACACGCCTGGAGATGAGGCGAGCACTTGTCTCATGAACATTGTCTGCACAGGGATGTGCCCCTCACCAGGATTCAACAAGTCAGACCTGCTGGGCAAAATAGATCTGACCACAAGAAGCAGATGTTTTTTTTTTTTCCCCCAAAGTTCCAAATCTACGCAGCATCGTCTTTTTTAATTATGATTTATAAAGAAAAATATGATCTTGGGGAGCACAGATGGTACGGGGGGTAAACTCACCCACCACTGCAGAAACCCTTGGGGGTCTTTAGCAAAAATTACCAAAATCATATCATAACCAAATTAATTTATGCAAGTTTAAAAGAGCTGCCTGGTGGGGAAAAACATTTTGGCAACATGAATAATATTGTGGAGCTATCTTTATTTGTAATGTTTAATGGCTTTTGTGTTTCAATTATTATTTAATTATCTGACTACGATCAATAAAAATAAAACAATTCTTGTGTCTTGCTTTTTGTTTACCTGATCGGTCAGGTTTTTGGAGTGGCGGTGCATTTTGCAAATGCCAGATTGCCGCAGTCCCTCCTAAAATTATGGGCATGTCCTCAGGAATACATTTTTTTTAACTACGAAATGTACTGCACATGTGCACATCGTGTCAGAAAAAGAGAATATCTGACCACCTTTCTGTGTACAGAGCTGAATTAATTGGAATATTGTTAGCATTATGGGTGGAAGAAAATAATCAAGCAAGTGTCGTAATTGCTTCTGACAGCTTGGCAGGACTTTCAAGTATTAAATCTGTAACATCGTCATGCAGGCAGGATATTTTGTATATGAATTTCCATGTGCTACTCAGACTACATTGTAAAGGATTGGATATCTCCTTCCTTTGCGTTCCTGCTCACGTAGGAGTGGAAGGAAATGAGAAGGCATATTGGCCAAACAATCATTAAATGATGTAAATTATACAAATATCGTTAAGTAAAGCAGAGGTTAAACTATCATTTAGGACTAAATGCATAAAAACCTGGCAAGAATATTGGGACTTAAGTGACACAGAAAGACATCTTTGCAGTTTTCAAAAACATGTAGGCGTTGGTGGAATACGGAGCGGGAGCCCAAGGGAAGAGATGGTCATTACCCGCCTGAGAATAGGACATACAGGATTAAACCAAACACTCCACAGCAAGCATCATGCTTCAAAACCTAGTTATTGTGACAGTAAAATAGCCAATGCCACCAAAATGAAAAGTTGTTTTGTCATTATGTGAGTCGTACTGGTCAAAATGTTTAGGTGTTATTTTATCAGTCAACCCTGGATAGTGTTTGTTATATACAAGTCTCTGTTTTGAGAGCCAAATTGACAGTGCCACACACGTTTTACCGGTAGTTACGTTACTACCAGGCAGCGCCTGCAACTGTTAATACAAAGGAAATATATATTTTTTAAGATGGGACGAACAGTAGTGATGTATTCAGCTTAAATTCATCCTGCTAGCTTAGCTTTAGCTTTATCTAAACAAGTGCAAAGTAAGGTTAACGTTTGACACCGTCGACACGTGGCTGCCAATTCAGCAGCTCAATAATTTTCCAAGGAAGACATCCCCTCCTCCATGTCAACAGACAGGTAGTCTGCCTTGCTGCAGCCATGCACTCAGAAAAGTATTGCAAATGCCAAAGAATTAATATGAAAAACCAACGTTACCCATAAAAACCTGCAGGCCTATTGTTGAAAGACCATTTTCAGCTGTCAGGGCATCAACATTACTCTCCTTTTGAAAGATCACTGACTGAATCATTGGACTATAATGAAATAATTCCATTATCTGTATGTGTGGTTTATGTGGCCGCAGTGCCAGGCTATGTTCAAGTGCTATTTTTTATGTTACAGAGCATGTTTGTGCCGGTGTACACTTGATTAATGATGCTGTTGTGTCTGTCAGCTGTGTGTGTGAATATGTGGCCGCTGTGCCAGGCTATAGCGATGCTGTTAATGTTCATCTTTTTGGTGCCTGTAACATTACCTCTGATGATGTCTAGATGATTTAACTGTGGTGCATTCATGCGAGTATAGTTGTGATGGCCTATTTTGGTTAATATGCGTTTCAGAGCTTATTATGTTTGGTCTTGGACGGGCTAGGCCCACCTGATTTTCTCTGTGCCCACCCACACTGTGAATTCTGCCTAAGCTACTGAGGCGAACCGTATATGTTACACTGCTGTACTGAGACATGGAAAAAGTGCTGTGTGATGGGCTATACTGACGTTTAAAATCACAGAAAAAAGTTTGAGGCAACACAATGTTTGCATTTCAAACTTTACTGCCACATAGCTCCTGACAGTGTCTAAAACACAAAGCTGGCGTTTTCAGCTTTACACTCCCTGGAGACCATTAAGACCGTCTCTGTTTTCGAGTGAGAAAAACTCCAGCTCTGTGTGGACAGAAGGCCAAAATACAGAGAAGAAGATGCCTTTTCAAATATAACTGGTTCAGTGTGGATGTACTCTCCATCTCTTAAGGCATGATGCTGCAAAGTACAAAACTCCTTGAGGGATGTAATCCCGCCTCTGCACCATACCTGACTGCCTCAAGTCTTCCCAGTAAATAGGTAGCTTCATCCTCTCAGTGCTGGCAATATCTCCCAATCTCTGTCTGCATGGCGATGAGTATATTGTGTATGTGTCACCCAGCTGTCTCATAGCTGCTGTCTGGCTATGTGAGCGGTAAACACAACGACAACAGGTATCTCCTGCTCTCCCGCTCACCGCCGCCTACCACACTTTGGGCTTTTTGCTCCCTGTCGGGCTTGGCAGCAATGTGAAGTCAATAAGATGAATAAAACATACCTCAATCAGAGGCCTCTACCCTGGGAAATGTCAAGCTGTCGGTATAGCTTAATGGGAAAACATAGGGATCGGAGTTTATCGCATAGACTCCTACAAAAATGCAGCCATGCCAATTGGTCTCTTTGTCTATCACAAATATACAAACTGGCAGCCGTTGTATTTATGTGTTTTATGAATGATGAAGATGAATTAGAGAGTTAAAGTGTTTTTTATTTAGTAGTTATATTTGTTGGAGAATTTTACTCATAATTATTAGGGCTGTCAAAGTTAATGCAAATTTGTTTTAATGCCACTAATGTTTTTTTAACACATTAACGCAATTTTTTGAGTGTACCAGGCTTAGTTTAAAGCTAGAGTGAAGACGGCTTACAGCCATGTCATAGCTTGTTGAGAAGGAGACTAAATAATGCTCCAAACTTACGCTAAATTGTGGCCATTTTCAAAAGGGTCCCTTGACCTCTGACCTCAAGATATGTGAATGAAAATGGGTTCTATGGGTACCCACAAGTCTCCCCTTTACTGACATGCCCACTTTATGATAATCACATTGGGGCAAGTCATAGGCAAGTCAGCACACTGACACTGACAGCTGTTGTTGCCTGTTGGGCTGCAGTTTGCCATGTTATGATTTAAGCATATGTTTATGCTAAATGCAGTAGCTGTGAGGGCTTCTGGATAATAACTGTCATTGTTTTGTGTTGTTAATTTGATTTCCAATAATAAATATACACATACATTTGCATAAAGTAAGCATATTTGCCCACTCCCATGTTGATAAGAGTATTAAATACTTGACAAATCTAGTAAAGTACATTTTGAACAGAAAAAAATGTGATTAATTGCGATTAAATATTTGAATCGATTGACAGCCCTAGTAATTATCCAACATTTTTCAAAAAGACATTATTTAGTTTTGAAACTCAGTAGGCAAACATATTTCTTGCTTAGTTCGAGATTCAGTTTCCACTGGGGCTTGTGTTAACACTTGTGTGCATCTATGACACTGCAAACTGCTTTGGGTAAAAACCTCCTCTAAATTGCTTATGGTTTGTGCATTTCATTCAACTAGTCTGTCACTGGAAAAACTACCATTTAACATGCATTACTACACACATTACACACCGCTCATCTCAGCCTTTGGTGGTGGAAGCTAACCCCTACAGCTAATTATCTTTAAATTAGGGCTGATGTCTAGGTTTAATTAGGCCTAGCCATGAGGAGGTTTGAAGCTCAACACTAACTCCGGCAACTTCAGCTGCCAAACCTCATCAGCCTAATGGAGACTCAAACACTGAGGGCCCTCGGGGGCCCGGCAGGCTAGCCTGACTTTCTGCCTTATGCCAACCAAGACACACACACACACACACACACACACACACACACACACACATACACTGCTAATAATCAAGACATGATGAAGTTAGAGTGAGGCAGGTTGTGCATAAATGTGTGTGTAGCAGAGAAGTTAGACTTTTTAATCGCGTCATTTAAATTAGGTATAATGCTCCTAGCTGCTCTGTGTTTGTTGCTGTTAGCTATACTCAACAAACAGTCCAACCAGTCCGACCTGTTTCAACAGCCAGTAAACTCTATGCAGCTTGCACCCATAGAAATTGATTGTAAATTCCCCAAACTCCTGCACGGTCTATGGTTGTCCTCAAACTTGGCTTGATGCAGCATATATCTCTCCTTATTCAGCAAATTTGTTATTGGTCTGCTGGTTCTTTGTAGCCATCTGGTGTAAGGTAGGCTTTCCGCCCTCTGAAAAAATCCTCTTGGATGAAAACAGGAGGCTGTAGCCAACCAGAGCACAGATCTCACTCTTCCATGCCAGTGCCTGTTTCTTACCTTTATTCCCCTGCCATCTCCTTCTGCTGTGGAAATCACAACTCTGCTTTTAATACTGTATAAGAGGGAAGCATCGAGCAGGGGAAATGCGTGTGTGTAGGTTGCCTTTTATTCTTTAATGCCTCTGACCACAGTGTTTCGAATGGTTTCGGAGTGCTACATAATGCACATGAGCTTTGAGAGCCATGGTTCACCAAAACACACAACATAGTATGTCACACACTATGTTTCTGTATACAGACATACAAACCACTAGGGCTTGGACAATACACCTAGCTCCGTATTCGATACTATCACGATACTTGGGTGCCGATGCTATATGTATTGCGATTCAATATTATGATCTATTGCAATTTTTGTCAACTTTTTTAATACTAAACCATGGGAAAAAGTTTAATCATACACTTCTAGGGACTTTTACTTTGGAAAGTATCTAAATTAATACAATAAAAATTACGTTTGATTTTCAGCATGTAGTCTGAGATGTCCTGAAGTCAAATATATCAGTCATTGTCTGGAATTATGTATTACATTTTTTCCAGCAACCCAAAAATCAAAGAATTTGACCTCACAAAAATGTATTTTGAATTATAAGGGACATGTAATGTTTTATACTTCTGGTGAATATAATCCAATCAATCTCATTTCCATATATTTTGTAGATACAGTTCCCTTTGCTAACACTTTATTTTGAAAACCGGACGTAGTGAGTGTATGAATGTCAGTATATGGGTGCTCTACAAATGTAGTGTCGGCCGGCGATAAATGGGTTAATCAATTTTTTTTTCCCACCCCTACAAACCATTGACTACACATGTACGGTACACACATTACATACAGGTTACATGTGATTAAGCCCCAGACATCAGATCAGCTGCCTGGAACGGAAAGGTCCGTAGGATGTATTGTCATTTCTCCTCCTCTTCCCACCCACCATCTGCCCCAGCATTTCTCTAACTGACTTACTGTAATTGGAACAAGCATTATCATTAGGCCCATCTGACATGCCATCAGTAGGAGACTGAGGGAGATATTGATAAAAAAGGTCAGAGATCAGACATTGGAGGGAGATAGGGAGGGCGTGAAAAAAACAAGGATGGTTCATCCTGAAGTTGTCTATTAGCCATAAAGAGCTACAGTACATAACACACAGACAGACAAACGTGCAGTACAGAGAGGAAAACGAATATTTGAAGAGAATATTACAGACAGTTTTATAAAACCATATCGAAATAATGTGATCAGCAGATGGGAATGAGTAGAAGATAGGGCAGCACAATTAATCAAATATTAATCGCAATCACGATTTTGGTTTTCCACAATTAAATGGACACGATAACAGCCAGCCACCAGGGGGCGATCAAGATGTTTTGGCTTCACCTTTGGGGAGCTGTCAACGGAAATGCACTGAATTCAGGTGACGAAGAACCTTATCATAAGTCTTATTTTGATTCAAAGATTCGTACATTAGCAGAAAACAGCACGACATGGAAGTGAAACCAGTCTGCTTATTTAAATGCGAAAGTGCAATTATAATATTTTGTCCCTAAAATCAATGAATAATCGTGATCTCAAAATTGATCAGCATAATCGGGATTATCATTTTGGCCATAATCATGCAGCCCTAGTAGAAGAGAGAGAGAGAGAGAGAAATGTTTGAGGAGGAAAATGAAGAAGCATGGTGAAATGTATGATATTGTAAGTGATAAAACACAGATTAGCATGCACAGGGTTTTATTCAAGGGATCTATTGAATACAAAGGGATGAGAGAAGAGCTGAAGAGCTCCCAAAAGTTCACCATCCACACGGCAAAAGCTAAAACAATAGTGCACACATATCTGCTGCTGGGCATAAGTTGGTTACAAGGTGTGAAGAACCAAGTGTGCCAGAAAGTCAAGATACTGATACTCTCAGATCAAATCACAGTTAAATGGTAGCATTTTTTAAGATACTTAGCTGTTGTCAGTTCTGGCCTAGAGTGTTTAGTTCCTTCTTGTCAAAAATCCATCCACAAGTAGCATCATCAAAAGTAGCATCAGTTCATGTAATTTTCTGCAAAATCCTCAAGCTTAGATTTAGAAGTGGTTATTGGGTGAAGGTGTTATAGTAAACATCTTGACAGAAAGCTTTTGGCAACTCGACAAAATCCGGATGCATGGAGAAGAAATGAGAGGAGACTAAATATAAATTCAGACTACTGAATTTGAAATTCTAAAATGATTAGGTCAGTCAGTTTGCTACATCATTATAGACAGCCTTCATGTTAAAGGAATACTTCACAAGCAAAATTATCATATCAGCTACTCACCCTGTGTTACCTTGAATTTGTCAGGAAATCTTTGTTTTCCTCGCATGCCTCGACGGGGAATGTAGCAAACAAAAACAGAGAACATTTTTGATGAATTGAAGTCAACAACACCGAAACTATATCAAAACATCCGTTTACAAACTCTCACTCAACTCGTGCAGTACATCCAAATCTCTATTTATCCAGTCTTATGCTCAGTACTTCCCAAACACATGCGTCTTCGCTAAAACCTTACTACTAAGTGGAAACCACTTATAGTGATCATGGTTACAGTGATCAACTTCTTACTCAAAAAGCTTGAGACAGAATTATTCTTATACAAATGCTATTTACATAATTCACTTTTAGTAATGAAGTAGTCTGCTTACAGTGTTCATTGTGGGTCTTTTCATACATGACAACATATGGAAAAACATTTTAAAACTAGGTTAGACTAAAGTTAATTCAAATTTTGTTTTGTGTTTTACTCTACTCCCTTAATACTTTGCCTCTCGGACCGTCTGCGTTCCAGCTCGCTACCTGAGTCTGGTGCTGCTCGCACATTGAAATCATGACGGGAAAATGAATGAAAAACAGCACATGCAGACGAACGCCGTCTGCCTCCCTCCATGCCGCTCAACGGGTGCGACGTTCATGTGCATGTGCTGCCCGCCGTTGTGGTGGCACATAGCCGGCCGAAAACAGAAACGCCTCAACCTAACCTTGGTGAGGGAAAAGGCATAAGAAGCGGGCCTATAAATAGCGAAGCAGTCCGTTTCATTACTTTGTATTCATATAATAAATATAAAAAAATGTCAATTAGATGGTAATCTGCATGAGGAATAAAGAAGAACAGCAAACATTATAATTAATAATAGTCATCTGCATATAGTGATCAATTTGACCCAGACAGATGTGATCACTAGAGGTTTCCACAATTTAGAACACTGTGGAGGTGTTTTAAATAGTAACCGTTTGTAAACGGATGTTTTGATATAGTTTTACTGTTCACGGCCCCCATTTACTTCAATACATCCAGAATTTTCTCAGTTTTTTGATTCTCCGTTCACTGTAGAGGCATGCAAGAAAGATTTCTTCACAAATTCAAGGTAACATAAGGTGAGTAATTGATATACAAATGATCATTTTGGGGGGTGAAGTATTCCCTTCCAATCCAGGATCGTGGCTGATTTTTATTTTATGTTTTTTATTCAAGCCTTGGCATAGCGCATCTTGCTACAACACTTCTCTCGTCCATCTGTTTACCTGCCCTTTATCCTTGAGACACAAGTAGCAAGACAGGCAGCAAATGGATAAATAAAGACTGAGCAAAAATTGGCAGTGGGTGTGTTTGTTCTGCGGGGCATGTTGGCCGCCTCTGCGCACTGACAGCCAGTCTGTCTCAGAGGATTGAGTGACGGAGAGGGGCAGCGGAGCTGGCAGAACGCTAATGGGCGTGATGCTAATGAGCTCCGAGCCAATAAACAAGCTCTCCCTTCCCCTCCCCTCACCTCTGATCTCCTCTCTTGTTTGTTTAACACCCTCGCAGGTAAAATGAGGTGAACTCAGCCGCGTTGCCAGAAACCACAAAAACAGGCTGGAATAGCAACGGATGAAGCTTATTTAAATTGTGTCTCAACCCATTAATCTCTCCTTATACAGTCAGTTTTTTTTTACTATTAATGAAGCATATTTTGACTGAAGTTCAGTACTACCATTCACTATATTTTAAATCTATCCATTACCTACACTTTTTATTGATGTACGGTAGCTTTATGCCCTCAGACTTGATGTGAAAATGTGACAATGTAATTGACATTTAAGAACATTTAAAGATGTATTTGAGTGCATTTCAAAAGCACTCAAACACACTGAGTTTTACACAAATCCACTGCTCAAGAAACATGTCAGTAAAATTGCACTACTTCCACACGAGTATAGGGCATTTTGGTACACTTCACACCTGGGGAAATAACACAAATGGACTCAAAAATAACCATCTTACCCTCACCCCTTTATGCTTATGGATGCTTTTCAGTGCTTTTTACCCTGTTTCTCTTTAACAACCTGTGATGTCTCACGCTTTTGTCCCCTCTTTCCCACCCTGGAGAAATGTCACTTGGGCCGGCATCGTCCGTCAAACTGGCATCTCTGACAGAACACTCGGCTAAAAGGCCATGCTCCGATTGGCATGGGATCCCCTGGCTGTGCTGTGTCAGGCTGCTGCCTTGTCTCCTCTCCTCTCCACATTATTAGCATTCTCAAATCTGGAAAGATATCGACTCCCTCCGACATTCCCGACCGCATTTTTTTCTATCTTCCTTCTTCCCTCGGAGTGTTGCTTCAACCTCTCTGAGGAGTTTACGTGTAGATCTTGTTTCCCAGTTGCGTATGTATCGTTGAGACATCATAAAATGGTTTGGACATCATAAAATGCAACTGCTCTTTGTCATATTCAGCGAATATCTCCTCACGGTCCGCTAGCTGCCTGTTCTGTGTGTGCGCTGAAAAAAAATCTGGTGTTCATGCACAGCCCTGGCTCTGTGAATGTGAAACAAAGTGGCTTAGACCGAGCCACACAACACTATTCCAACCAGGACAGGGGAAAGGCCGTGGATGTATAAAGAGAAAAGCAGTGGGAGCGAGAGGACGGAGGGGTGTATTTATTTTGGTATTAAGCTCAAATATCAACAATCATTCTCCAGAAAAGCAAACTCCACCTTTTAAATGCTTGTTGTTTCAGAAGAGAAAAAATCCTCTGTATTTTAACTAACGATCGATGCGCTGATGAAGTGCAGCCAGAATTCTCTCAGCGGGCTGACAACACTATTAATTGCTCATCTTGCTTTATCTGACGCCTTTAGCTAATCACAATTCAGTTTGATAGGAATGAGAAGTGACCACGGGGATGTTTATAGTCGAGGGAGGCCGCAAGACTCTTGTTTCTTTTTTGCCCATGATTAATATTGATTACTCGCAGAAACCAATAAAGCTGAGTCCCTTTGTGACTCTGGATGCAGGTTAGGGCCACTTGTATTCTTTAGGATTCCCTTTTAATTAAGTGTAAACCACTTCATTTGGCCCACTAATAAATGTAGTTTAAATGCCACTGTAGCTTCCTCAATTAAAGGCATAATGAGTAGGGTTTTCCTAAAAAAACAATGTATAGACTCTCAATCATCATGTATGACCCACTAGAAGTGTATGGTGGTGTCTGTATCTGCAGAGACCCTGCCCTCTGCCTGTATTTTCTCTTTTCTTTTAATTTTACTGTGTTCGGGACGTTTCTGGGCGTCAACCTCTATAGAACCGTAGCGACCAGGTGCCAGATCGTAAGCAAGCCTGCTGGCAAGCACAATAACCCTCGTTGAGCTGATGAGGAGGGTCCAACTTTTGAATGTTGCGTTTACAAAGAGGAAACACACAGATGGCTCTTCTCATTTTTCATCTTCATCTTCATCTGATCATCCCAATACACGGATATTTTCACAACAACATGGCCATCTGGAATGAAGCTAAGTGGTGCGTGAGAGTGGTCGGCAAACGCCGCGACCTGCTGCTATAGAGAGGTAGGGAGAGTTATTTCATATCATGCAGGCGCAGAACGTACGCGGTAGTTGACCGTTGGCTGAAGTCTTTGCGGTGTGTTTGAGTGCAACTTTTTGACCAAGAGACACGGCGACTTGAGGCGACGCAACAGGCAGCCTTTTGTCGCCGCTAGTTCTCTGATGTCGGTTTTGGTGTGTCTGGGCCTTTTATCTAAATACATTTAGTCACACAAATGCAGTAGTATATTGTGTTTCTAAAAATAATACACCACATTTTCAACGGTGCTCCCATTTCAGAAAAATGAACTCACAAAAATGTTGAAGATGGCTTTGTTTGGACGCCATCCAGCTGCCCTCCTTTTGAGTGTATTGACTCTCGTCAGTGAGATAGAGACGTGTCAGTTGTTTTTGGGGCAGTTCTGCTGCAGTGACATGCCCACTGATTGTGCTCACTTCTGTCTCGTCCCCTCATACATATGGAGCAGGGACGACGCCGCTGGCCAGAATTGGCGCAGACCACAGAGGGCAGCTTCACATGTGTGTGTACATTTGATCTACTGTACGTGCGTGTCCAAGAAGTGCTCATGCATATGTATGCTTTTGTGCTGGTGTGTGTATTTGAACAGATATGTGAGTTTGTGGTAAATGAGGTCGAGAAGCAGCACAGAACACTAATGGTCAGTTGCTGTGTGAGAGTGTTTTCAGAGGAACCGTGAAAGCAACTTGACCAGACAAACAGTGGAGCTATTTGTGGTTGTGCCAGAAATTCCCACACAACAGCACACCTCCCAGGCCTATTTAATTAAAATAATTTAAAAATGTCTGTGAAATCCGGTAGGGATGCTGTCTTTGGATGAATCTTTGAGGGTACACAAATCCACGCCTATTAGCAGAGTGCTAAAATTATTAAAGGGAACATTTAGAAAAAAACGTTAATTTCCCTTTGGATTCTCAAAGGATCACACTGAGTCTCCTTAGAACTTTTTAACTGAAGCTAAATGCCTTTATCTGATTTCTCATGGTGTAATTGTGGTAATTTTGGATGGTTTGCAGAGCTCATTGCGTAATTGTGCGATGCGTGAGGCGGCAGAGCCAACAAAATCGGTGGGCAAAAAAGACGCTTTGCCGGATGGGTCCTGTCTGATTGTGTCAGCGGATGTTTGCTCGTGTCTCTGAGCTGAACTTGCTCATATAGTTAATCTGTTTGTGCATGTACAGATGTGTTTGTGCAGACCGACGCAAACTGCAGCAGCTGCGGTAATCTGTGCTGAAGATGGTTTTACATCTGTTTGGAGCATGATACAGTATTTGTTTGCAGATGTGTGTGTGTGTACTGTGTGTTTGCTCATAATGTATGTAATTCAAGCCAGGTGAGCGTGTTCTCTTTACATGCCCTGCAACCCAACTCACCCAACATAACCCAGCCTAGTTCACAAAGGGACAGATGGGGGGGAAAAAACAGGATGACAATTTCCTTCCCTTTATGCCATTTTATTCTGTTTTCCCCTGTGCACATGCACACACACTCACACACACACGCAGGGGCACACTTGAAGGTGGAAGCAAAACGTTTAACTTTGAAAGTTGGGCTCCTAATTAGCAGAATTAGTGGTAGATCAAAGAGGACAATTAGGGCGGGGGGGTGTTTGTGGTAGCGAGGGCTCATTAGCATCACAACACATGGACATGGCCATGAAACAGAGAGCGGCAGAAGGAGTCTCATTACGGAGCACCGCTGTGCTTACGCCGGGCCACATGCAGGCAGATTGGCCGTCAGGAGAGAGAGAGAACAACCAGCTCGAACACACACACGCACGCGCGCTGACAAGGCACGCACACATGTAAGTAGGCATGCACCAACAACACCTATGGTTGTGGGAAGAGAAACAAGAAACCACGCACGCACACATACACACACGTTCAGATATATAGCTCGCAATGTTTGCTGGCACAAAGGAAAACAAAAGCTAGTCCCTGACTGCTCTCATCCAATTTCAGCTTAATTAAGAGGGGAATTAACTTTGATCTGCCGCAGTGTAGTAGGAGCTTTGGTAGCCCAGCCCGTAGAAAAAAAAGCCCAAGCCCATAAGTATTCTTCAACCTCACCCTCAAAGTCAGACCCCGATTGTTTTCCATTCATTCCACACTGTTTGAAGTCAATACAGATAAGAGCAGGAAAGATTCTATTAGGACTACCTGAGCCTTCCTCGTTAGCTAGATCTAACAAACTGCTGGCAGCGAGCCACTGTGTGTGGCTCTCCACACTAATGGCATAAGCAGAACAAAAGATCAAAGGTTCTGGGGTGGCCCTTTTTATTTTAGCGGTCCCAGTCACGGGTTCTTAGTCCTTGGTCCAGTGACATGGGTTAATGATGCACTGAAGCAGAGGCTTTGAAAGAGGGCACAGTAGATGTTTTTTTTTCCTCTTTGTGATGTTTGAGTAAACCTAAGAGGTAATGGGTACAAGGTTGCAGGGATTTGCTCTGCAGGCAGCATCGTAGGGGCTGATTTCATATTCAATTAGATACACAAAGATGCAATTTTAATACATGACAACTAGGGACGTTAGTAATTAACCAAGATTAAGAATTTTAACCGATTAACGCTGTGGGTATGCAGCAATTAAAAAAAAAATCATCGACTAGTTCCAAGTGATTATCGAATAGTATTTTTGCTTGGAATGCACATCCCTAATATGGATATTAAAGAGCAGCCACCGTTTCCTCCCAGTGCTCATTGGACATGATCCATATCATATGCATTACCCAGAAGAACACCAGCAGAGAGCGTCAGTAACAGCGCCTCTCTCCTCGTCCCTCGCTGCGTTTCTTTCCTGTTGCGGTGTTGAAAAGCTTCCTCTTCCTGCCACCATCTCCCTCCGTTTCCCTCCATCTCAGGGGAAACGCTGGATCCGTCTATCAGCGCAGCCCTCCAGGCCACAGAAGGGTGGGACAGCGGGATTGAGGGTGTGCGGAAGGGGGGTGGGGGGTGCTCTGACTGACAGTACTGATAATCACTGTAATAGGTGCAGGGTGAGGGAAGTAGGAGGTAAGCAGCTGTTTCCTAAATGCCACCACCAGCGCCCTCCTCTCAGGTAGATACTGTTCGCAGTAAGAGACGGACAGGAAGGACTGAGGGAGTAGAAACCATAGGAGAAGAGGAAGGATAACGGGGGGGGGGGATGCTTACTGAGGGCTGGCAAGACGTGTAGTCAGAGAATCCAATCTCATTCATCTTCCTCTAGTCTGACTGTCAAATATCTGCTCCGAGGGTACACACTGTAACTAAACTCCAGTCTGGTGATAAAGTTAGGAGAAATGTTCCACATTCATTCATTCATTCATTCATTCATTCACCTGGCAGTCTGAGGAGCATGGAAACTTATGCCAAAGTTTTGTACATTTTCAGAATTTTTACTTTTTTCTCGCTTGCTTTTTTAGCGAGGTTGAGCTCATTTGGCTTGATATAGGTGTTGTCTATCAAGGTGTAAGACTTGTCATAGCTTCATCTTTACAAACCAACTTTATTTTGGGAAATAAAAATTGCCAAAAAATTTGCATGAAATCCACATTTAAAAGACACATAGTAAACAGTAAACAAGATTTACTCGACATCTGGGAACAATAGATGCCTCTAAGAAAACATTAGGCATCACATATATGGCAACAGGTTGTGCTGATTATTTGGACTCTAAATTGTAAATATGGTCAGTTTGATGGAGTTTCCACATTCTGAAGTTCACATGCAAACAGGCCCTTTAAGCTTGTGGGAATCTGCATAATTCAATGTAAATTTATTAATGAACTAATCGTGTTTTGATTTATTTATAATTATTTATTTTGCAATGTGTCTTAAAAGTTGAGAAACAGACAGAGGTGAGGCTGTAGAGGGACAACACATTAACTCTACATCATTATATGTATTTCTTAAATTTATTATGATAACGTATTATTATGTGTTCTGCCTCTCACATTTTCTGTTTATAACTTATTTGCTGTGGGTTGAGGGTTGAACCTGGGATCTTCACACTGTCCAGGAGCCATCTAGAGATAAATCAGGTCAGTTTTGACCGGTGGGGTCGGTGGTCCCAGCCAAACGTAAAGGCCCTGACACACCACTTTCGGGCCGTTGGTGAGCGTCTGTCATCCTAGTTTTTGCGGTGTGTCCCGCACTGTTGGCTCTAGTCTTCCCGTGTCTGAGGCTTTTTGGACAATTCAGCATGTTGAGTCAGCGGCGGAGCCCGTCCGTAAGAGGAATCACCCTGAGTGGCTGTTCAGCTTAAGCGAATCAGTGCACAAGAAGAGAAACGGAAGTGAGGAAAACAAATCAACAAGTAAAGTCAAGAGGGCGCACACAGAAGGCTCTTCTCGTTTTTCATCTTCGTCTCATCTGATCATTCCAATACACGGATATTTTCACAACGACATGGCCGTCTGAAATTAAGTTAAGCGGTGAGCGAGAGTGATGTTAAAACGGTCGGCAAATGCTGTTTTATTTCACGTATATTCGCAGTCCTCAGTCCTCCAGTTTCCTTTTTTGAATGACGAATACAGACTTCAGCTACCTACCAGAGTGTTATTTCCTCTCACGCAGGCGCCGAACTGTCCGTCGGCTGTAGTCTGTATGGTGTGATCAAGTGCAACTTTTTGGCCAAGACACAGGCGACGTGAGGCGACGCAACAGTCGGGCTTCGTCGCCGCTAGTTCTCTGGGATCAAGAGTTTCTCTTCTCCACTTCTTCGGACAGCATCCATTTCAGGTGCGCGCAGGTCCTCTTGCTATTCATACAAAATAAACTTTGAGGATCTGCTAGTATCTACATCAAGGACCTGAGTGAATATTCTGCCTGCTGAATACAGTCATTTCTAGTAAGTACGCTGTGGAATAGAATTGTTCCATAGTTTAGACGCCTCGCTGTCTGATGAGTGTCTGACACTTTCGGGACACAAAGAAAGTTGCTAATGACATTTCTTTTAAAAAAACTAACAAAAAAACCCCTCTCCCTTTCATGAGCTTAATGTCTTTACTTCTTCTCTTTATTCTACCTTTATCATTATTATTTTTCTGTCATTCTTTTCTTCTGTGTCCTTCTGTTTTTGTGCTTTCTCATTTTCTCTTTAATATCTGCTCATTACACTGAATAAATAGTATGTCTGTGCAGCACGCCGTTGAATATGGCAGTTATCTTTAAAACCACAGCTGTGAAGGTGCAGATATGCACAGAGCAACTAGAATTTGTGCTGGGTCTTTGAACTACAAGCACAGCTAATCATATTTAGTCCGCTCCGCTGCCAGGGACTGATCAGTGTTTATACAATACAAAAGTGCTGTTCAGACCCTTAGTGTTTTTCTGACTGTTTGGATGGCTCTGTTTTCTCCTGCAAATGGAGGGACATCAAATTTAATTCTGTGTTTACTGAACATTTATCAGTTAGGCCCTGATTTACTGTCATTTAGATGTTTTTATTAGAAAAATAACAATTCAATCACATTTTTGTAGGGTTGTTTTGCAACTGATCCATGTTCCAGCTCCAGTACATGTCCTAACTAATGAAAACTTTACCTATGTAACCTTACCTTTCTTTTTACCTCGCTATATAAACGGCACACTGCATTTCTTCCTCCGATGTCACCTTGGCATTGGACAAGATTCGTGGACTATAGAATTGACTAATACATACTGTTTTATGATGACAGCATCTGGAGGAGGAGTGGGGATAAATCAAAAAGTGAGGAAAACATGAGGGGGAGGAATGAAATGTAACAGTGGAAATCACAGATGCTGCTAGTTGCCAGTAGCTGTCAGCTGATTGAGTTGTTTTTCTGAACACTCGTAGCATTTCTAATCATCAGACCTGATCGAAACGTCTCGACCAACCAGTTACACCAGTGAAGCAGGCTTTATAGCACCTGCTGCCACGTGAAGACCTTTAAATTCCACTTTAACGTTTTGGTCGGGGCCAACATGTAACTGTATTACATTTCAGCTCGTGACTTGTTGAAAATCATTTCCTTCATACTCTCTCTGTCCCTCTTTGCTGTACTCGGCCTAAACGACGAAAGAGTTTTGTTTTTCTTTTACAATTCGTAGCATTCATCCACTAAAATTTGAAAAAGAGAACCAGATAAATCCTAGGAGTTGTGTTAGTTTCTGCAACAGCATAAAGGGTCTCACAAAAGTAAAAGTTAATACTTTGCTATACTTAACATTATGGGGAAGTGAAGGATTCCAACACAGTCTCACGGCAGTTCGTGAAATAGTCAAGAAATTTAATTTATTTGATTTGTGTACATAGACAAAAATCTCCATTTTTTTTCGTGAGGTCAGCACGAATTAAAAAAAAAATAGTCCAGTCTTTTAAAAATAAAACTATTTAATTGAAGAGATCGACTTGGTTAGGCTCCGGAAACAAAACTACTTAGTCAGGCTTAGGAAAAGATCACTTGTTTATGGTTAGGCAACAAAACTACCTAGTTAGGCTTAGAAAAAGATCGACTTGGTTAGGTTTATGCAACAAAACTACTTAGTCAGGCTTAAGAAAAGATCAACTTGTTTAGGTTTAGGCAACAAAACTACTTAATTAGGCTTAGGAAAATATCAACTTGGCTAGGGTTAGGCAACAAAACTACTTTTTAGGTTTAGGAACATTTTGCGGTTTGGGTTACAATAACACCGGAATTGCCGTAACTTAAATACGGAAGTTATGTGACAAATAAATCAATGCTGACATTTTGTTTTACACGGGACACCAACACTGTTCTCCCAGGCGAAAATCTTGTGTTTTTTAACCCAATCCATCCACCCCGACCTCCTTCCTATGTGGCGTTTGCCACTGTTCATACTTCCTGGTTCACAATAACGTGGATTAAATAAGAATTGATTTTGTGCTGACATCACAAAAAAATGTGTATGTACACGAATCAATACGTTAAATTTTGTGACGATTTTGCAAACTGCTGTGCGACTGGGCTGAGGATTCTGCATTCTCAAACTAGGAACCAAAAGTCTAAATATCTTGGCTTCTGCAGCTTATAGCAAATACCAAGTCAATGTTTGTAATGTTCAGGGCTTTGCTGTATGTTATGTAGACCATATCTTAAAACTACTATAAGGGGTTTCATTACCTGGTAATGAAAAACCCCAAACTATCTTGCTTTGTTTATAGTCGAGCTGTAATCTGGCTAGTGCTCATGACTTCATTCAAATTTCAGTAGACCAGACTGAGGTTGGCTGTCACATCAGTAATCCACAAGGCCCGTCAGCCTTATGATAGTCGAAGCTGCTCTAACTGGATGAATGTATTAACGCTGATGACTTGCAAAGATGTGTCTAATGAATGTGGAGTTAAGAGACGGAGAGACAGTAAGAAAGAGAGAGACAGTATGTGTATTCATTTGTGCACGACGTGTCCAAAATAGATTTTGGTTAGTTTGCACTGTCCTGTGAAAATCAAAGCCTTCTGGATCCCTCGGTTCCTCTCCTTGCCTGCCCTGTTTTATTAATATTTCCTCACAGTATTGCCCACTTTCATTCTTACTTCAAACTTGTTATCCCTGTCTTTTTGAATTTAATTTGCATCCATTTAGAAATAGATGAGATGCCAGCTCTCACCATCTCTTTTTTTGTGTCTAAGTGATGGGCAACTCTCAGCCCCCGTTTCTCTTCTTTATCCAGTAGTGATTAGTCTAGCCAAATAGCTGGAATTAGCAATGTAAAAATCTGCTTATCCACTGCCAGCTGGAGCAGATGCTCAAATTAAGCATCGGTGCCAGATTTTTCGACTGGCATGAAGCTAAGCTCGAAGGCCGACGCTGAGGAGGGAAAGAGGAGAAAACAAGAAAACAGGTTGAAAAGCAGGAGAGGGAGAAATGTGCTTGTGAGAGAGACAGAGACAAAGACAAAGACAGAATAAGAGAGAGAGTGGGGGTAGAGAAGAGTGAGCATGGGAATAAGAAATGGCAAATTCTTTAGTTTCAGCCAATTAGGCTGAGAAGCCACTGGTAATTAACTCTCGAGGGACCCACTGAACAGTCATGCACCTCGTTTACATAATGAGGATGAGAGGAGAGGCTCTTTTTCTCATCTTTCTCTTTCTCCCTGCTTTTCTCTCGTTCTCCGTCTTTGGCCTGTTGAACCAAAGCAGAGCGGCACTTCCTTGTATTCCTTAAACTGACCTCGTACACTACAACATTGGGATTTGACTTGTGCAAATGACTGGACACTTGAGATTGTTTGCTGAGCGGACAAACCCTGAAGATTGTTTATCCTCTCGCACTTTGCCATACGCATTAGACATCGGTGTTGTTTTCTACTCCTCTCTGATTTCCAAACTGTCTGCATACACAGTCAGGCAGAGAGTTTGATCATGTAAATTTATGATAATCCCTTTGACTCTCTCCTTCTGGCCTTTGCCCCACTCCAATACCTTTCATTTCCTCCTTCCCAGATATGGAAAGTGATGGACTCGGACTTAAGTCCAGAAGCCTTTTGCTTCACTGAAAAGATTCAGAATATGAAAGCAAACTGCCAAATGTTGAAGGGCATACTTCTAGTTCTGCATAGCTACAGGTTAAAGGGGCATTTCCCCTGTAATACACTGAATACACTGAATTCTTTCAGCCACAGATTCCTTTATCTACCCTTCAGGCCACCACTGCCCAAAATTGTATTTTCTACTTGGCTAAGATTAAAGGATTTTTTACTAGGTCTCTAACATCATTACATATTTAGTGTGCAATTTTTTGTTATGAAATGCTAAAACTTCAAACTCAGTGCACTAACTCATCATCAACCTGAAAACCTGGTTTTCCCAGCAGTAGCTGCTGGTAAGTCTCGAGTGTACGGAGAGCTGTACGTCCACACATTCATTCTCAATAAGTGTCATTCCAGAGCACAAACATGCATATTCACACACACACAAGGCGCACAAGAGTTTTAACCAAACGCAAAAATAATTGTGACTACAAAGACAACCCTGAGCCGCAAGACGAGAAAAGTTTGTAACGGTTTATTAAGAGTTCTGGTCTTCATGAACTCTTTTACTCTTTAAAAACAATTTACTTCTTCTTTTTATTTTTTTCCCCGCACGAGGTTGAATGTAGCTCAGGGGTAGCGTGAATGTAACGTAACAGGAAGAAATTCATATCTTCAGGTTGTGTGTTTTCCCCTTTGCTGCCTTATTTTTCTTCTTCCTTTGATGGCAGAGCTGGGATAAAAGCGTTAAGTTCACTTCCTCTTTTATTAAAGGAGGCTTAATTTAATTAGCTTGCACTGCGTGAGCCTGCTATCAAGCCCTTCTGTTCCCATACCCAAGGTTTCTGATGCTCTGAGGAAGAGAAGGGAAGAAAAAAGGGAAACTGTCGGGTGGTCTCCAAGGAGGAAGTGTCCTTTTAATCAGACTTCTGCTAAGATCCCATTACCATCTCCTGAGAGAGAGGGAGGGCAGCACATAGACAGATGGACAGACATACAGTACAGTAAAGGAAGAAAATATATTCAAAAATATGCAACATTCAGGACACCTAGATCAGAGGGAAGCTTGGATGGCCTAGTGTCGACAAAAAGGGCCTTAACTGTACAGAAATAATAATACTTTATAGCACCATCTACCCATGTCTGTGCTGGGTATCTGGAACATTTCTTTGGATTTTTACTGAACTCTTTCTTGGCAAAAAGCTAAAAAAATGTATTTTAGCAGAAAACCGTAACACATATGCAATATATTTTTCTATTAACATACATTTTTGTTATTGTCAAGACTATACTTTATCAACAACTTTATCCTCTGACACAGAGAGGTCTGAACCAATCAAGCAAGCTATTTATATTTTGTAAACTTGGATTTATTTATGGTCTTGTCGACAGTTTTCTATAGTGTCGGTATAGAAATGCCTGTTTTTGTACGCTCAAATCCATCGTTGTCAATGTAGACGCGTGGCAGGCACACTCAAACGCGGTAGCGTTAACGTTCATTCCCGCAAACTTTCTGAAGCGGCCATCTTTCGGGTCGAGACAGCTGCGCCCGGAGATGAAAATTGTTACACTTCTGACACTGCAGCGCACACCGCATGTCATGTGATGAGGAGCGACCAGTCACAGGCGGCAGATATCTTTTCCGTCTTCCGTAAATAACAGTCTACGGTAAATATATGGAGGAGAAGTTAATCATTTTAGTGCAGGACTACCCAGAAATACCATCTGTCCCACGGACTATTTTACTTGCTTCACCCTTTCTGACCGAGGACGGCACAACATCCGGTAGAAAGGTCAGCCAAATCGACACAGAGAAATTGAGCAATAAAGCTACTGTGATGGATTTATGGTGCTGGAAATCCATTTATCTTTGTTTTGATTGTGTTTAGTTTAGTCTGTAAGGCTTCCTGCTAAATTACCATCGCATTATCATCGCAGTACGCAGGTTTTCGTTGCTTAGCATGCTTCCTTGGCATGTGTACGGTCCCTTAGTCTGTTCATCAACGCAGCCCTTCTAGTAACAGCAACACTAAGATATGTCCTCCTACTAAAACCTGCACTAGAGCACAAAGCTTAACAATGTTGTCAGCTATTTTTTTTTCGTGGGGAAAATCCTAGGGGGATGACTATCTTCAAGTCATACTCTATCTACTTCTATATTGGCCATCTTTGCACAGAATTAACAAATTTGACTTGTGTGTGTATGAAAAAAGTTAATATTATTCAATGAATATTAATGCACATCAGGATCAAGAGTCCATACTGTGGTGAGGGAGGGGAGTGGGCAGCCTGATTCTGTCAGCACATGGACAGCTATTAGAATGCATGGCCTCATGGTTGTGACTCTTAGCCCTTAAACTGGGCCAAAGTCATGAGTTTACATCATAAGGACTACACAAGCCTTCTTATCATGGTACTATTGCTACAGTGCTGCAGCAGGAGACACATTCATGTCAGCCTATTGAAGGTATGAAACTTGAATAACAAGATGCATATTGAACGTTATCATTATATTCAAGGTTTCAAAATAATCATGAAATTGCATCAAAAATCAGGCGGAAATCCAATATAAAAGAATACCATTTGCAAATCAAGTGTACTGCACTTTAAACATTTCTCATTTACTCAACGATAATCAACAAGTAATTTGTTTTTTTTCTCCCTGTTTTTCTTCCTCTTTCTGTAACTGGAAGATTTGCTGAGCCTTGCTGGTTGCAAGTGGAGCACATTTAATTCGTGCAACAGAAAACACACCCTTGTTTGGATGCCTAGGGACATAAAATCCATGTGAAAATCTGTTTAAACCTACCTGCTACAACAACTGCCGTGTGTCACTTTGCTCAAGTGAGAAAAGCAGAATAAATGTTTGTTAAAATATTGGTTGTAGTTCCACTGAACACGGAAACATTTCCAGATGTCTGAGGAGACCAACACAGTATGTTTTGGAAAGTACAGCTGTAGCTTTACTGTGTTAATAACATTTCATTTAGATCATCAGAGTCATTAAGCTTGAATTGTGGTCACGTTTGAATGCTGTCATTTTAACTGTCAGTCATTTTTGACAAGAAAATGGTAATTGCTTCAATGTTGGCAAACAGGTTTGTGTTCCATGAGTTACATCATGCCTGAAAGCAGTTGTTTGTGACTTCAGGTTTGAGTGGGTGCAAAGTAGGCAGTTTTGGAGCTGCTGTATACTGTACCAGCAAAAGTTAGCCTTATTTAATGTCAAACATCTGTAGTAACAAACACGTTCTGATATTTGTTGGAAATGTTGTTATTTGGTGCTTGCTCTTTGAGAAAAAAATGAATGTTAAAATTGGTGTTAATGAGGAGTCTCTTAACCCTCTTTCTGTCCCACTATACTGTACTTCAATTTCATACTCTGTCTGATGTCGTTCTTTCTCTGTTCCCCCCAATAACATTTTGAAAAGGAAATTATGTGAGAAATAACATTAATGCACACCTTCTCACTATATGCCAGTGCTGGAGGCCAGAGTTATTGATTGTTAATGAGTATGAATGTCTCCTCCAAGCGATGTCATTAAAGGACACTGAATCCTAGTTGTGTTAATTAACACTTAATGGAATAAGGGTTAAAAAAAGAAAAGCAGAAACATCTTAAACATCTTCCAAATAATTTTTTCAAGTTAATTAGATATTTTATATACTTAGCCAAGAGAATAGATTGTGTTAAAATTGCATTATATCCAGATATAAAGTTAAGACTGCAGAGAAAGCCATAACTGGGTAATACGTTTCAAGGAACCATATAGTGTGCAATTTTCATTACAAATTAGTTGCCCCATTTACAAGTGCCATGGTGCTACTGTTTGATGTTACTAGAGTAAGGAAACACTGTCATCACAAATGGTATTACCTCGCAAAGTTTCACACTTCACTGGGGAATTAAACAAGGATGTCCACTCTCTCCCTTTCTATTTGCTTTTACATTGAACCTCTCAACATAAAATTAGCCTATATGTAGACGACATCTTACTGTACCTAGAGGATCGCCTCATCTCATTTCAAGAAACTTTTAATTTCATTAAAACATTCTCACAAATATCCAATTAAACAATAAATTGGAATGAATCTACTGTCCTTCCCCTCTCTGATGGTGCAGATACTTGGGTATTGACATTTCCTCCAGGCTCTCAGGCTTATTCCACTTCAGTTGCACTCCACTAAAACAGTAGAAGATGATTTTAAACTTTAGGGGAATCTCCATCTCTCACTAATTGGACGAATCTCAACCATCCAAATGAAAATTCTTCCTAAAATCATTATTTTCAAGGCTACCTCCCATTCCAACAGATAAGTGGTTTCAGTCCCTGCACTCATTGTTCCCCACCTTTATTGGAAAAACAAAAATCAAACTCTCTGCATCAAAGAAGCAAAACTCAGGGCAGATTAGAAGCACCAAACTCCCTTCATTATTACCTGCAAACCAATAACAATACCTAAATTAAATGGATTTATCAGACTGACCACAATATCCCGTGGATGGAATTGGAAATAAACTGTTTTAGTAATATTTCACTTACATATTTACCATTTCTCAATAGAACCATTAAGCAACATAACCGTTTCAAAAAGCCAGTAATCTCCACAACTCTGACAGCCTGATCAAAAAGATCACTAGGTCAGCCCACTACTTTATATGGGCAGAAAAGGGGATTACACATCTTCATCACCTCTTTCATAACAAGCAGTTCATATCCTTCAAAGACACAATCCAGAAGTATGGAGTTAGGAAACATGCATTCCTGAATACCTACAGCTTAAATCCTTAATCAAATCCAAAATTCACTGATAATGCACTTGAGTCTTCCAAATTAATTCATCACATACACAATTTTGAGTAAACTTTACAAATCTAATTTACGTATGTGCTGTATATATTTATTATTGGAAATCAATTAACAACACAAAACAATGACAAATATTGTCCAGGTCAAGGGACCCCTTTGAAAATGGCCATGCCAGTTTTTCCTCTCCACAATTTAGCGTAGGTTTGGAGCGTTATTTAGCCTCCTTCGCGACAAGCTAGTATGACATGGTTGGTACCAATGGATTCCTGGTTTTCTAGTTTCATATGTTGCCAGTATCTTCACTCTAGCTTTATTACTGACTCAGCTACAACCCAAAACGCAAGTTGCATTAATGTGTTAAGGAAATTAGTGGCATTAAAACAAATTTGCGTTAATGCGTTATTATCGCGTAAACTTTGACAGGCCTAATACAAACATATATGGTCCCATTTCCCCCCCCCATCATCAACACATTTTAATTATTTCCTTATAATTTGAATAAAGGTAAAGTAAGGGAAAAAGAGAAGCAAGAGTGTGTTCACTGACCCATCTCGCCTGTTTCCCTATGGAGCTTGTTGTTGTTGTGGTTGTTGTTGTTGTTTTGCGGCGTTATTATTACTTTAAGATTAATCCTTGTACCTCTCCCCCACATATTCTATATCCCTTACTCAATACAGTATCCTGTCCAGTCTCACACATAATAACACCCACACATATCACTTTTTCTCATACAGATATGCACACACATACATACATAACTCAGCCTTCCCTTCAACAATACTCTCATTAAGCAGAATTAGCCTAGCCTAGAAAAACAGATGGATGAGAACTGCTGAAAGTCGTCTGTATACAGTAGGTTCCTCAACCTCGCAATTTGCTCCAATAAATCTGCTCCAACCTTCACAGATGCATGGTAGCACTTAAAGTAACAAATCTCCAGTGTTATTGGATTGGCTGCAAGATATTGTATTTCCTCTAGTGAAACATGAATAGAGTAGCTACATGTAGTGTACCTGCACCTGTGGGACACCGTGACACTGGCCAGAAATCCGTTTCTGGGATGCACTGTTTAATTTTCTATTCTACATGTTCACCTCTGCAGGGATCAGCAAGTCATACTAAAGATACAGGTTATAGCCGGTGACCATGTTTATACATGGATACAGACATTTCTGTTCTTAACCTCCTTCTTTAAAGTGGCTTTAATCAATAAATAATTAATAAATAATTCACACTTGGTATACATTGCCTTGCAATCTCGTTTCAGTCTAGTTCTGGTCTGAATTGCAGGCGCCTGAATTGGCCTGAAACTTCACAGCACAATTCACAGCTTGCATGACGCAAGAAGTAAAGCACATGCACTGTTGAAATGGTTATCTACCAGCCATGTCACGAACACTTAACGCTTCTTGTACATCCTTCTTTAAAAGGGCAAGAGATTTTGTTTTATACCACCGTCTGTCTGCTCCAAGTGACTTGACTTTTTCAGCCACAGAGTGCATCTCTCCGCTCTCCTCTAAATCTCTCTTTCACTGCGCTCTCAGACACCGCGGAGGCCCGAGGGCATTCTGTCAGATAGACACTACTCCAGCGTTTTGTCTGTCTGATGTCTTGTGAATGCAGAGCTCCACAGCAGGTGCCGTGTTTTTCAAGATGAGATGACGAGGCTGATAGATTCAATTTTTTTTTTTTTTTGTTGCCAGCGGACAGCTCGAAGCCCTTACGCTGTTTTGTCACGAAATCTTTTAAGTTAAAGGAATTTGACCTTTGTTTCGGTTTGCGAGGCTGCGAACGTTTGCCATGTGAAGTCACGGAGCGGTGAATGATGCCTGTTGTGCGAATTATCACAGCGGATAGGAAACAGGTGGCGGCTCTTTTAAACAGGATAGTATGATATCTTGATGCATTATGAGGAGGCACAGCAAGAATACATGAGTTTCATGCCCAGATAAAGATACTCTCACTTACAACAAACTTTTCACTTCATCAAGCAGCATCAATCATCATCATCATCCTCGTCATCTAAGTCAACATCATGTCTTGAGAAAACTATTACAAGATTATCTACTGTTCCTCTTTGACTTTATTTTGTGTGATAAATAAATTATAATAAAATGAGCTGCTCTTTTTCAAACAGTGTGTTAAAACAATTGACAGATGTCTTTGACTAAACTTTGACAAACAGTTATCTAATGAAGATGTGATGCAACGTAGAGATTCATTCATGGTGTTTACCAGTTTATTTCTATATTTCACTTTGACTAGAGCCAGTAGAATTTGCTGTGGGTGTCAGAAAAGAAACAGATGCAGGTATACTGTAGACCTGCCAACATGCAAAACACCAGTACAACAACAGCTTGTACATAGTAAAAAAAAACACCACACAGTGCATTTAATAATTCTAGATGTAGCACTTTAAACATAAATAAAACATTTTGAGAGAAGTAAATATAATTAAATTATCAAGCAAGACCATTGTCATGAAGATTAGCCTGGATTACATTCAAAGAGTTTCCGGAAATGGCAGATCTCTTCCATAAACACAAAGAAAAGACAGTATTAACTTTAAATTTAATGGTCAACTTCTGACGCCACCAGCTTCTCCACTGACTTTTCACGTATTTCAAAATGCTGTAATAGTGGTTTAGGGGTTCTTGGATAATGCATCGGTGAGCTCTGAGGTTACCTCATGATTTTTTTGCAGTTTGAGGAAGAATGGTGTAGAGGGACTCAGGTTGTTGAAGCAGGTTTGATTTTGGGCAGATACAGTATAGTTACATGTAGCTAATACAGCTATCCTACATAGGAGGGATTCTCCGAAGAGAGCATTCAAATAAAAAAAAAAAAAAAAATGTTCTTGTTGTGAATTTCCTATTTTGACAGTTTATACTGTCTTATTTAACTTCTATAGTAGTAGCATTTGTTCTTCCTCCAACTCTCCAAGGGAAAACGATTCAAAAGCACAAAACTATTTCTTCACAATGCAATAGTTTAATATGTTGTGAGAATGAGTTACCTGCTGGAAAAGTTGATGACTTAATTCAGTGTAATTAAAAAGCCAGTAGATACTACATGATATAATAAGCTACACAATAACACAATGCAATGTGATATTATACAATATGAGTTTATTAATCCCCTCAGGCTAGTACCATCCCAGGATGCAGTTCAAGTACAGGATAGGTAGACTTGAGGTAGTTAAAGGAATTTATATACAGTATAACACTATCAACAGCTTTAGTTGATAAAACAATGTTCTAGTTCCACAGTGCCAGTTAAACAGGTGAATGGTTTCAGCCTGCTGGTAGTGGCCGCTGAGCAGTGTAGACATTTCAGTTGGATAATTTCAAACTGTGAGTGAACCTGGTGGTTCCTGTGATGCTGAATGCTTTGTGGGCAACCTATTGCTGGCAAAATGACTTCTAAGGAGCACACCTCTGATCTCTGATCAGGCCAATGTCAACATAAATGTTCCTGAAAACTAATGCTCCAAAAACTGATGATGTCAGGCTGCATGTTTAGTGGCATATGAGTAATTCAAGACTCTAACACACACTTGTTTTCTCTTTACCTCTCTCTTTATTATTATTATCTCCACCAGGAGATAATGAGATTAGTTGTGTTTGTGCGTGTCTGTGTGCATCCCTGTGTCTGTCCACGGCTAATCTTGCATACTGCTGCACCAAACTGCATAATATTTTGGTTGCTCATTTATGGCTGCATGCTCAAGTACCTCTTGTGGTTGCAGGGACACACACTTTCTCAAAACACATTGTATTGCCTTTTCGATACTGCCATTGATTGACTGCTGACTCCTCACTCACAAGGCCGACTCTCAACTGGCCCCCGGTCAGTAGAGGCCGAATGATTACATAGCTGAGTGCAACCCTGCTGAAACACAGTGGCAGAAAAACAGTTTGCTCACTTTCATTGTTTTGGATAGTGTGTTTGAATCGGCTAACAGCTAACAGAAATACACACTCTCGCTCAGCCGCTGCTCTGTGCTCCGAGACAGTTGTTCCATGCCTTTTTATTGGGCATCCACCCTCATGTTTACACGCGTATTGTCAAAACAATAGACTTCATTAATTGCTTCAAGTCACGGTTAAGCTCGTGAGACGGAGCCGAGACGCGTGCCTGCACAGAGCCGGTGCAGACATCTGCATAGATTAAAATGAGAGCGTATCTGTGACGTGCGAGTGAAAAACACGCCTGGTACACTGCAGTCTAGACGGGGCGTTAGCCAGTTGTGGGTTGTATTCATTCAATCAAACATCACAGCAGTGGTTGTTACAGACACACCTGGCGGAGATCTGCACTTTACTGAGTGCACCTTTCTAGTATTTACTTTTTTTTTGCACTGCCAGACCAGTATAGTATGAGTTATTGATTATTTCAGCTACCACTTGCTCTCTACTGCTTTCTCCTTGTCTGTACCTTTTTTTCTCTGTCTATCTCTTTCTTACCAGGCAGGTCAGGATTGTATAAACACCAGTGGTGTGGCTTACTTAGTGTTTACTTAAGACACTGATTGCCACAGTTCAATAGCTGCAACACGCAGGTCGTAAAATTTGCAGGAGGACAGTTGGCATGCTGTCTGCCGGCAGCTATAAAAGGAAAGGTTAGCGTGGTTTCTCTGACTTGCTGAAAAACTCTGTGTTCATCCCTTTCTCTATATTCTGTTTCAAAACTAATCTCTGCAAGTGTGTTTTTATTGTCATGTTGGCTCATATGGAAAGTTTTTATGTGCATTGCTTAGTTCAAAAGTAATGTTATTTTGTTATTGCCTACTGTAAGTAAAGACAATATTGTTTCTTCAACAGGGAGAAACAATGGCTTACTAGTGATAGTGAACAATATACTGTATGTCTTGTTGTCCCATTGATAAGATTGAAGTTGTCAGAATGGTTCTACCTAACAACAACAAAAACAGGTTTTGACAAATTATTATGTTCTGAAATTGCAGTATCATTTGTTGCACTGATTGCTGGGTAATGTAGGAATATCACAGAATGAAATACTATTCAACACTGGTCATTAAAACTGTTCTGGACCTTTTATTTTTGTTCCACAATAACATAATCTCTTTAAAAGTTGCACAATTTTTATAATAAAGTTTATAGTAAGATTACTGTGATGATGATGTATGTATGTGTTGGACATAAGGAGGAAGTCCATTTAAATGGCTGAGTGGGTTGTAACACCTATTCAGGCTGTAACACAGAGATGAACACTGGATACATAATTTGTTAATAATATAAACTATGCAAAAATACTATTGTGTTGCGTCTATCACCATTTGAGATCTATCAAAACATTACGAATGCACCCAGTGTACCTGCTTTTAATGATGAATTACTCACAGCAACATGGAAATGGAGACAAATGAGTTTTAATATGTCTGCATGTGTGTATTTGTCAGGTGGGCTGCAAACGATTTTAGTGTATGTGTGTTGTATTGGCATAAGATCAAGTCACCTGGGAATTGGAATCCACCTCATTACCTGCAAGCGGCAGAACGTGAACACAATGAACGCAAAAAGAGATTTTCCTGATCGTTGACTTCTGCAGAAAGCAGCTATTCCATGTGCCTATCCTAAGCTGACAAACTGTGGAAATGTTTGACAAATGTGCTAATTTGGAAAGCTAATTTGAAAACAGTTTGAGTGACATACCATACAATTAATTTGCTACGAAATGCTCCTGGATCTGTATATTCCACCTTTATTTTGACTGAATTTTGCTCAGACAGTATGATAAGTTAAACTTACTTTTCCTATGCTGCTATTTTTATTGCATAATGCATATATAATAATACAAGAATATAGTGTGTGTGTACACGCTGATGCACTCACATACACAAATATACAAGTACAAATACATACTCTGTTTCTCCTACCCTTGTTTATTGTGCCTGTCCGTAACTTGTACTTGCTGGAACCGGCAGCAGCTGCCAGCTGACATAAAGCTGCAGTAAGAAGTCTCCTCATTGTGCCTTTATGACCACTGTAAAGATATGCTCAGCTTTTCCTCGTCCTATCTTACTCCACCGCCTGCGGCAGTGTCGAACAAGCTGGCTGTGGCTGTGACTGACAAAGTCCAAACACTTGGCATCCAAAAGTTTTCTGCCAGCTGCAGTGCTCAAAAACAACAGACATAAGAACAGAATAAAGGCGGTAAATACCCAAACCATAAAGCAACGAAAACAAAGTAGTGAAGATATACTACAGTATTTAAAGAAAAGCCACCTGGACAGCTGATAAAAACCTTGAACTCATTCAATGCAATATTAAATACAAAGCCCCGCCGTATTCTACATGTGGCGAGCTGTTACGGGGACAGCAGGCTTGAGCAAGTGACTCATGAGGACACACAGAGAATGAACCATCATTTAATCTGTCTGCGAGTGATACCAGAGGCCAACCTCCCCATCATGCAGAATGATCGCCTTTACAGATTGCTATGCCAACACGTCTGGCAGCTTCATACCTAACAGCCAGTCACACAAAATAATAGGCTGCGTTGGCCAACAGTTATGATGCCATTTCCTCAATTACAGGCACACTCGACTGAGCGTCTTTGAGTTGTTTGTCACCTAGCTTGGGATGCAGCAGCCCTCCTTGAGCACCCTGCGAGCCCCTCCTGGATAAAACTCATTATCCCAGTCTGCAGCTCTTCAGGAAAGTCATTATCCCATCCATCACCAGTGGACTCTCAGACAACAGGATGAATATGCCCTCTCATCGTTTAATTAGATGGCTTTGCCTAGAGTTTGTGAGAGAGCACAACAGCAGCCCACGCCGCTATATCAGCTGTAATTATCTATCTAATATGGCATCTTTAGTTTGACACCTGATACTTCTGTTGGTTATCATCAACTCCCTATTTGGGGTCTGCACAGTCATACCTTCTGACAGTAACACTGGAAGTCCGTCTGGTAGTTAGAGAGCTACATGGTTTTGGCTCAGTCATTGTCCTTCTTGCCCCTGTCTCAGTCTATTAATCTTCGTATTGGCTGGACACTAAGTGGATGGAAATGAAGCCTCAACGGAAGTCAAGGAGCATTGTGAAGGTGTGCATCAAATCATCCAGCAGGCAACTTTTGTAGATGGTATAATTTCTCAGCTGAAGATTTGATCGCAGTTATTCTTGATGTTTCTCCCAAAAAAATAGACTATGCTTTAAATCTAGTTGTGTTGAAGACCAGCAAAGACATGAGGCTCGGCAGCCTGGGCCCCAACCTGACCTTCGCCAGAGCATTGCTAAGCTTTACCGCTGCCTATGTGTGATGCTGGCTTGCATTACGACACATAATGAACTGTGACTACAAGTCGTTGGTTAGATGGATGGCTTCTGGTTTCTCAGCCCCCCATCACCTCCCACCACTTCACTTTCTCCCTCTTCTATTCTATATTCCCACCCCTGCCACCCACCCCCCCAACCCATTCATCGTTCCTCTGCCAAACGGATGTCTAACGACAATGGAGGGCCCTTGGACGAGTTGGAGAATAGATTATTGACTGGGACCAGAGATTTACACTGGAGCCACGGGGCCAGGCGGCCCCAGCAGAGATAAATGGGACATGTAATTGAGTTTGGTCACTCAGTTGTGTTGGAGAGGCTAAGGCCGGTGTTGTACCCGTGGTGGTGCCGAGCGGTCGGTGGTACTTGGAGGGGCTCGGGAAGCGTGGAGGTTTATGAGCCATACAAAGTGGCAGTGGAGGGTCAGACAGAGGGCAGTTGAACACTTGAGTTGTATAGACGTCAGGACAATGTGGCAAAAGATGGAAAGGGGAGGAGAAAATATGGCTTATAGATCTTAACAGATCGTATTAAGAACAGAGGATTCATTCAGGATGGCGACAGGACTGGAACTGTGAAATGTGATGAAATGCCCTACAGTGACTCTAACTATGTGAAAAGAATATTTATGTGCATTCCTAAAAACCCTGAACAGTATACATTTTGATCCCCTTTGACTTCATACAATACCATGGGAATTCAAGCAATTCCCACAGTAAGTTTTTTGGGACTAAGTGATGTCAATAAAAACTGGTGATGAAATGCAGATGGACTAATGGAAGTGGTTCAAAGAATTTCTTGTTTCTTGCTCTTAAAAACAACTTGAGGAGAGATCAGTAAATAGCTGTTGGAAACCAGTGTTAACACATGGTTTACTGACGCAAATTTGGCAAAAAAAAAATGGATTTAATCCTTTTGATTATTCCCTGTCCATCATCTGTGAAAGAGTTATGTGTGTCTGCAACACTTGGAAAAAAAAAAAAGTATCAGCACTAACCACAACTAAATCAGTTGGACTGAGACAGCCCATCTTATCTTCTGTGTCATCCTCTGCAACACTGCCAGATCAGTGAAGATACACTTTGCTTTTACTCTGGTGTGGGGTTCAGTCAGGACTTAGACCGATAGAAGAGATGCACTGTTACCACAGTAACCGGTGCCCTGGCAGCAATATGTATGTACGTGTGTGTGCGTGTGTGTGTGTGTGGTGGAAGGGGTAGAGACTGTCTGGGTAGAGACTTGGTTGGGTGAAGGGTGGAGGATGATGCTCGAAGCATAACAATAAGCTCAGTCACCTCGTTCCCCACCGGTCCTACCACATAAGCACATGCATGCACTTATGTGCAGACACACACATGCACATACTTAAGGAACACAATGATTTGACATCTGTCACGACGATACGCCTATGAACTTCTTTGTATGGAGTGTTTTTTAAGCTTCATTGCAAGTTAATGACATTTTGGAATATGGCAGTGAATTAAACATTTTAGTTTTATATATGCAATGTCTGCGCTGCTATATGATATCACGTCTACATCAGCAGTGGGGGGAATCCTGTTCAGCCGTCAAATGTTTTTACCTCTGATTGGCTGACTATTTCTAGTGTATAATAGGAAGCTTATTGGACGGGATGTAATGTGTCTCCTTTGGCACAGTTAGCTGTGTCACCTGGCATATGTGTGCGCTAGCATGTGTGTCCGACGGATATGAGTGAAAGGATTATCTGCTGGCCTACTGAGACCATATGAGCACACCGCCCCTCTGCAAACTACCCCTAAATTAAATGCAACACTGTCAAAGTAATGGCATATGTATTGATGCTTTCATAAGAAAAGATACCCATATCCATATATATTCTGTTGTTGTTTCACAGACACTCATTTGTCTTGGCAGTGTAACTACCCTGCAAAAGCGGCATACAGTATTGTAATAATGAATAAAGCCCATTGATATTCAATAAAATCCGCATTAATGATGTGAGCTGTTTTCGCAAATTGTTGCATTAAGCATAATGAGTGATAGTAAGCTGTCTCTAAACAAACCCATTTGCTCAGGCTCTAATACCAGCCAAAAGGATGAATATTGCAATCCTTTTCTTGTTCTCAGCTTTCCCACAGGACTGTGTTCATACACTAGGCTGGATGGACGCCAGGCTTAGACGTGTGAATACGAGTCACGAGTGTTATTACTCACCTAGATCCTCAATGGCCGCTCTGTCTGCTTGGACAGTTGGCCCGCAGACTGCCGAAGCCTCTATTGAGGCTTTACAGAAGCATCCTAAAATCCCCCAGTGGCTATGCTGGGAGACAAACACTGCAGGCAGATTGATAGTGTGGTTACCTATAACACAAATCTAAACAATATACACCATATGCAGCACACACACAGTCCGAAGAAAGAGGAGGACAACATTCAGCCTCAATCACAAACACATCACGGCAGATTGCAATCAGTAGATGGTGTAAAACCATACAGCTGGAGGACCAGGGGCACCAGCTCAAATCAGTCTGGTTCTATTTCCATACTTAAAGTCCAAGTGGTCAAGTATCATTGGATGCATGTAATCACGTGTTCTATCCCGGAAGAGATGTTTCCCTCTTGGGGTATTGAACATTTTCTACAAATTATACAGATCCCCAAAGTTTACTTAACAACTACCTGTCTGTTTTCTGCCTCCTGTCTAAGTATGAATATCAAAAACGGCATCACTGGGAAAACCGCCCACCCGTGAAGCTAAATGTAAACAATAAGTTTTACCAACTTCACAGAAGAGATATGTGAATCTTTGCTAACAACACAACCTAACAACAGCTGTTAAATATAAAAGCTGTTGTCTTTCCTAGCAAATTAGTAACTCTTACTTACTAAGTTAAACTGGTGTCATACAACAAATTACATTTACTTTGCTTACTGGAACAACATTGTTTAATTGAGGACTTTTCTTACACTTTTCCCAGTTATAAAATCTGTAATTTTACTGCTTTTTACAGTGGGTTTATCAGAGCTTCTTCTGCTGCTGAAAACAGCTGCCTACTGCTGGAAATGAGGAAATTGAACCACAGAGTCATATTACATATTACACTAATTTATTAATTATTTAATTGGTAATAATAATAAAAAAATGACTTGAGCATCTTTACATATTTTTTTTGCTGTTACTTGAGTTTTTATTTTTTACAGTACTTCTTCTACGAAGTAAAACCATATAGTTCTCTCTCCGTTCCTGGTGCCATACAATCAGTAGTAGGAGTTTTTCATCTGTTTGTTCACCGCTGGGCAATCACAAGCTGCGGGTTGTGCATTAGTGAGAGGGATCACTGTGCTTTTTTCAACAAAGGGTCTTTTTAAGTCTGCTGAGTGTGTTTGTATGTGTGTGTGTTGCACATCCATCAATGTACTGCATATGTAAGACAGGAATTGTTTTGTGTCTGCATGGACATGGCCTCACAGTCAGCTACAGTGTACTGTATTCCTTTCACGTGGTTGTGTATTATCCTTTCCATCTGGGGATTTCTAGTCAGATGTCAGTGATGTTATATTTTTTTCTTCACTCCCCACCTTGCTTGGCAATTGCATTCAAATAGATACTTTGTTTACTCTTCATCTGCTGTGGGTTGACTTCTTATGACAGGTCGGTCTAGCAAACCCCTGAGTGGTCTCGTGCTTTTAAAAAAAACAACAGTTTTTCTAAATAAGCTTTAGCAGGGTTTCCACTAGAACAGTCGTTTGGCCTTACGGCAAGTATCTTTTGACGGGGGCCGGCAGCCATGTTTTTTTTTTTTGATGGGGGCCCTGCGCGGCGCCAGCGCTAAGAGCATTAAGATAGGGTCCAAACAGAATAACGGATGGAATTGCGGAATTGCTATAACACAGATTCCATAGGGCGTATCACCTCTTCCTAACTGGACATGATGTGAGCGAGCGAGCGAACATCAGATTGTTTCAGTTTTTCCCCATGAAGATGTCCTAACCTGCTCCGTGCGTCAGCAAACAGGTAAACGGACGTGTCGCTTGTTTGAAAAATTGCTCGCCCTGGCTCTATTTATACAAAGTTTCACGCACCTCCAACCTATTTACACTGGTCAAAATCGATGTTGACAGTTAATCAATATCACGCTCTCTATATAATAGAGAGTGACATCGCTCGTAGTATATCAGGACAATTTTTGGCGCTCCATACGCCAGATTTCGCTCAATTACTATATGTTAGGAAGAGGTATATCAGTTACTGACAGTTTGGCAAGCTAGCTAATGTTGCTAGGTAACGTTAGCTTGTGATAGTTGGAAGTTCGGCTAGCTAGCTAAGGTTACTAAGTAAGGTTAGCTTGGAAGCGCGAGGGTAAAGAACACTGATCTCAGACCTGCTGTTTTTAGGCTTGGAGAGAAGGGCAATAAGCTGTCAACTGAATGGCGTACTGTACAGTTCTTCATTTTGATGTATTGTAATTGGTCCGTACATAAAGTGAGTTCAGGGAAAGTCATGATGGGATATATATTTTAATTTAAACACAGCAGTAAAATTGACAGTGGCTTGGCCTTTCCAGTGCTGAACACTGCCACAGTCAAGTGTGCTGGCAGATGGAAAGCGAGTGGATAAGATATTGAATGAGGTGTTAAAGTAAAACTGTCTGTTGGAAACATTGCAGAGACTTATTCAACCTACCAACCCTATTGCTGTGGTAACAACTTAACAGCTACAATTTTAGTTACAATACAAACTGCAATAGCTGCTCCATCGAGGGGCTCTTTGAGTTATTTATGAGTTGTGATCCAGCGCGAGGAGTGGCTCTCGGGATGCATATAAGTTTGCCACGCCACCTGCTCATTGGGTCCAATAAGACACCAAGGCCTGATTTATTCATTCATCACCACTTCTCATGCACAAGCCCTCCATTCCCCTCTGCTGCCAATTTGCAATGTCCTTTCAACTTGTTAATTTTGATACCCCTTAACAGAGCTGATACTGGATATTAGTAGGAAAAGGACAGGGGATGTGGTAATGGAGTTGCTCCTTGAAATGAACCCGCGTCCTACATGCATACAAAAAATGCATCAGCCCTGGAAAAAAAGTACAAGAAGTCGCTGAGATTGCAAGTTACCCCTTTTTTTTCTTTTTTTACAGAGGGCGTTTGTTAAATAATATTGACCAGTTTCAGACTCGGCTGATTTTTAATGAACTGCGAACCAGCACTATTGGAATTCAAGTCAATACTGGGAAATGTGTAATTAAACAGGATGAGGTTTTTATTTGTGAATTGAGTTGCGCCGTGAATAGAGATGTAGGAGGGGAATGAGAGGGCAAATAAGCGCAGACGGAGACGTGGTTTAGCTGGATGGATAGCCTTGCAGGTTTTTTTTCTCGTATTGACTTAATGATTTGGATGAATACTGCTGCAGACAAGACTGGTACTCCTAAGGCATCCTGAATGTTAAGGTTGTTTTTTTTTTAACTCCACCGATTATTTAAAACAAATGTATTGTATTTTATTAATACAGAGTGGTGCTTGTAGTCAATATCGGTGCTGAGTATGGGTTAGTGCTTAAATTATATTACCAAATTGTGTCAGTTGGCTGGTTTATGTTCAGTCTGTGAACTTTCATCTCACAGTTTCAGTCTCTAATGGCATTGACCATACTCTGTAATCATGAAATATTTCATAGACTCCCTTCTGTTGACAGTATTTGATCAAGAGTCATCTCAAAAACATCATAAAGAAATTATTTCCTCAGTCTTTTTGGTCTCATAATTCATGACTTTGCATCATCTTCTAAAGCAGTGGTCATCACCTGCAGGTGAATTAGCTCCAATAGAGAAAAAAAGGATCTTTATCTTCTTTTCATCTAGTGGTAAATTTCTCATGTTTTCTCTGTTCTTCTTTCATTCTATTTCTCTGATGATTGCTTTCATAAAATGTAAATATTAATCAGTGTGGACTGTGCAATATTAAAAATAAGTACAGTGGCACAGTGATTCCCCTTAAGATGTTCTCTGATGTAAATCAAAAGGACTGAAACCCTGCAGCATTTCACATCCCATGATGCAGAGCAAAATTACCTCATCCATTTTTCTACAGCATCTCCACTTTGCACAAAGGCCAGAATCTAGGAGGAGTGACAAATACGCTCTCCCGTTTCCCTTCCATCGCGCAGTCTGTTTTATCCTCGTATCTAGCAGACGGGACCTCATTTGGCAGAGTTAGAAGAGCTTTCTCTTTAGATCTGTAGTCAGTGTGCTTCATCAAGTGGTTATGTACTGCCTCACCAAGGTGGCTAAATTGGTCTCAGATATAAGCGCTCTTGTTAGTGCCGTATTTACCTTTCTAGTGCCTAGCTTGTGCCTGGTTGCTTATTCAATTAAACCTGTATTTCTTCTCCTAAGCTGTGAGCTGATGGGTTCCTGGGGTTCCTACAGCATGCCCTCAGGGTACATGTACAACACATGCATGAAGCCAGTCGCATGAAACCAAGTCACGCATTGTGTGGCGGGAAAGTGATGGCCCAGTCAACAGTGGATAAAAAATGCACTGTATAGGCACGTAATGGTGGCTTTGATTTATTAAAATCGTGATGGCTCAGTTGTATTTCTTACAGTGTCTCTAGGGCAGGCTCTGATGCAGACCAACTGTTTTCAGTTCTCTTTGGATTTGGATACTTGGAGTAAGAGGCAACACAGCTGGTAAAATTATGCCAATGCAAAACATGTTGCCAGGGCAAAGAAGAGACTAATTGAGGTCTTACTTGGCTTGTCCAGGCAACATGTCCATTAGATTTACTCCAATAATGATCATAATCTGGCCTCAGATCCATTAGAGGTTGGAGACTGCTGAAGGGCGAGTGACCACACAGATTAATGTTGCAATAAAGACATAATATTAGGGCTGTCAAATTAACGCGATAATATCGTCTTAACGCAAATTTGTTTTAACACCACTAATTTCTTGAACACATTAACAAAATCGATCTTTCGGAGGTTATAGCGGGCTCAGTTGTAAAGCTAGAGTGAAGATACTGACTACATATGAAACTAGAAAACCTAAGGAATCTAATGGTACCAACCAAGTCGTAGTAGCTTGTTGCAAAGGAGGTTAAATAACGCTCCACGTTTTGTTGAGGAAAAACTGGCGTGGCCATTTTCAAAGGGGTCCTTTGACCCTTGACCTCAAGATATGTGAATGAAAATGGGTTCTATTGGTACCCACGAGTCTCCCCTTTACAGACATGCCCACTTTATGATAATCACATGCAGTTTTGGGCAAGTCATAGTCAAGTCAGCACAGACACACTGACAGCTGTTGTTGCCTGTTGGGCTTGAGTTTGCCATGTTATGATTTGAGCATATTTTTTTATGCTAAATGCAGTACCTGTGAGGGTTTCTGGACAATATTTGTCATTGTTTTGTCTTGTTAATTGATTTCAGATAATAAATATATACATACATTTGCAGAAAGCAAGCATATTTACCCACTCCCATGTTGATAAGAGTATTAAATACTTGACAAATGACAACAGATAGAAAAATGTGCAATTCATTTGCAATTAATCATGGACAATTATGTGATTAAATATTTTAATCGATTGACAGCCCTACATAATATATATGGTACTTTCGGAGGAAGAATTAAAAGAAAACTCCGCTTCAGAGGCACTATGATTGATTTAATAACACATAACCATTACCCTGGCAACAATGTCTAAGAGGTCACAAACATTAAACACAGAGTTGTTATTACTTTGTGACCATGGTAATTTGATGCTGGTGGGTATTGTTCTTAGAGCATTTAATGAGTTGTCATTATAAGTATATAGTCATCTACACCAACAGCACACAGGGATCTCTGAAAGTGCACCATATGGACGATCTAAGTCTAAAAGTATGTCTACTGACAAAGACATAGTATAAAGACATCAGATCCAAAAATGATCCCAAGTCCTGGTCCAACCACACCACCTCCTGTCAAACAATAACTCCCGCCAATACGGATCCATCTTCTCCCCAGAGGACATGGAGGCAGCCCACTGAGATCATTTCTCCCTGTAAAAGCTCCAAAGATGTTGTAATGATTTTAACAGATCCCAGCTGAGCAGAGTTTAGTAGGTGACTATGTGTATAATTCTGGACGCAGTCTGGCACGAGTCCCTCTGTCTGCCTTTGTGTCCAGCTCCCTCGGGTAAACAGAGGAGTGCATTTTCTGCCCAAATACTCCCAACTCCAAAGAGGCTGACATGGATCTCGGTGTCTGTTACAATGGCAAGCTGCTCTGCTGCGATGCCAACTGAGAGCCGATGGCATCTCTCAGGCACATCCACTTGTATAAATGCTCTATCACCGCATCCATCTGGGAGTCACACTGTCATTACTTGATGCTGTTCCAGGGTGTTTTGCTTTACCAACAGCACGGGGGAATCAATAGTACTTCATGCTCACTTTAGTGTTTGCCTGCACAGGGCAAATGTGCTTTGTGCATCAGTTACAATACAATATGAGAGATGATGTTTTCAGATAAAAGAATCAAGGTCAAGAGTGGCTGGACTTCCCTCGCTCTTCACCACTTTTTTGACTCCTGTCAGCGAGTCAATTTCTAAATTTAGACAGCACCTTTGGGCCGCGGTGGTTTCCATGTTTATTCCCAGATTAGCTCAGTCACAGAATACACAATCTGTCACCACTCACAGGTGTCTGTGCGTGTGTGCGCATGTTTGAATTTTTGTATTTATGTAGTTTAGAGGGATTTATCTTCATAAGGAGAGCAAGATGTGGCACATCCTTCATTGTCAGGATTGTGGAGTCCAGCAGAACATTTTGGCAGAGCCTCTCTCCACTCAAAGGGGTTTAGAGTTTGATCAGGGTAATATTAGAATTAGCATAAAGGGCTCGGCATGGTCCCCGTGCCAAACAGCACACCGTCTCCACTGCGGCTGCAGTGTGCGCACTGTCTGCAACAATTACTGTGTACAAACTCAGACAAGTCACACTCCCGTCCCTGCAAGAGCTGCCATTGCTTTCCGACTCTTTAGTTGGCATTGTGGACAAATCTAAAGCAAGCTCAGTGGAAGGCCACTATTGAAGTCGACAAAAGCAGAGAAAAGTTACATTTGATGTCTCTTTGATAAAACTTTCACAACAGCTTGCCATTGTACACCGCTTTTGTTGTAGTTTTCCTCTACTTTCTTCTTCGTTCTTCTTGTCCTTCAAGTCCTGGTAAAGTAAAATCAGAGATATGTTTCTAAACACAGTATACATGTTAGAAAATAATTGCTGAAAACATGAAAAGACTGAACTATATAGTGCTGAATTGTGGAGTTAGACCGTTAAACTGTTTTTCACCATTCTTGTGTTTAGGATTTTTTTCATCATGGCTCGATGATGCACTGAAGCCATCCTTAGCATAACCCCTCCCCGAACACTATATATAAAATCGACAGCGCATAGCATCGGTGGTTCTCCCGCCCGGTTTCAAGTTACAACACTTAGTTATCAGTAAGGGTGTCGTGGCCATCTGGCATACTGGGACAAATCCTGGATGGCCACTGCATCGGTGGGCCGGTGGGCCATCAAAAAAGAAATGTTTTTACCGCCCGTCTCTGTGTGCCTGTCATTCGGGGTGTGCATGACGGCGTGCTGCGTGCATGTTTCTGGGACTGGGCTCACTGGCCAATCACAAGCAAGTTAGTTAACTTGTGCTTTCGTCATAACCGCCGCTGTAGCCTACTCTGTCGTTACTGTTGCGGCTGTAAAACGGTGCATAAATTGTTTCGAGCGAAATGACTTGTTTCTCTATCGGTCCGATAACATTTGAAAAGTCGAAAAGAGCCACACGATTGAATTATTTTATTACCATTCAAGTTAGCATGGTGCTAAACCGGAAGTTAGCCGGCGGATGTCTCTGGTGCGCATGCTCTGCCCATAGAGCTTTAACTTTCATCCCTCAGCCGCAATTATTTCAGCGCCTTCAGCGGACACGCCCCCGGCGTTTCAGAGCAGAGAATACTGCTTTTTTTTTTACGATTTGTAATCATTAAAATTTGTCTGGGTGGATAATAACACATTTTTTCTGTGGTGCGACAAACTCAGAACACATTTATTTTTGCTTTACCTGGATTTTAAAATTACATTGGCTTCCTGGTTTTGGATGTGTTTCTTAAAAGAATTGGAAGAGGAAGTGATTGGCCAGTGGAGTACCATAGACCATTAAACCAATCACCAACAAGGAGCTGGTTTGTACCAGGTCCATGTGCCAAACGCAGGTACATAATTGTGAAGGTTTGTGAGTACACGCACAAGTTTAGCGCAAGAGCTGTAGTGGGCTTTTTAGGTCTAAGTTAAGGCTTTATGTAACACTACAATAAGGTTTTTAACAGTCTTAGGCAATCAATTAGGTCCTCACCAGTATAGGAATTCAACTGTGTGTGCTATTGTGTTTTAATACGTGTGTGGGAATCCTATTGGGAAGAAATAATAATAACCAGGATCACTTTTTGATGCTGATATGAATCCAGATACAATCTTTCTCCATCAAATCCAAAGCTTTCTTCCCCTTCTCTCTCTGCCTCTCTCTTTCTCTGAGCACTCGATGGATGTGGTTTGTAATCTGTCTCGGGGGAAACCGCAGGAGTTTGCTCAAACCCCATCTGTTTAGCTAGCGAGTAAACCTGATGAATGAGATTCTCTGGTGTCTCATGCTCACTGAGCTAAGCAGAGGAAAAGAACAGAAGGAGAGTTGTAGGGTGAGTTAGAGTGCATGTATGTGAGTGAGAGCGCCTTTATTAGTCTGTCTTACTGTAAAGGTTTCCACCCACATTCTCATACCACTTCAAACTTGATGTCTGTTTAAGAAACAAACACAATAACACAATACAAACAATGGCTGTTTTCATGAAGTGTTCATCTATCAGTTTTGGTAAGGCGCTTCAATTAGTCCCTCCTCTGATTATTGATTGATCACATTCAACTGTCAGAAACTTGAAATAATGAGCAACAAAGTTTTTTTATTCCCCTCGTGTTAAGAATATACCAGAATGAAAGAAATCCTTAAAACTAGTCAAATTGTAGTGAAACGATCTGTCCGTAATAGCAGAATCTTCAGAAAAGTCAATATTCAACAAGATGGATGATTTTTTGTTTGCCTCTCATCTCCCCTTTGCTAGCAGTCTCCCTCTGATTCCCTCATACTGTTGGCTTTGATAGAAAGACTTCAGTTAAACATTAACACAAGGCATCATGGGAGCTCATACTGTAATTCTCAATGACAAATTACCCTCAACGTTACATTGATTTTGCTGTCCCATATTAGGTTTTATCCACTTAAGCTCTTGTTTTATATCGCAATATTGGCGTTGTATTCACCAAATGCCAACTTTTCCTGAACCAATAAAACAGCCGTGTCTTTAGCAAAAAAAAAAGTTAATTAATTCATGAGCCCAGGATTCAAAGAATTTTCTCAGCCCATCCTTGTTTATAAAATCAGTCTATACTGACATAGATTTGGCAGTTTAGAAAGACATGCAAGATCCTCTAATTACATCCATGTCTTGGCCTGCTCCGAAATATTGACTGATTAACTAAATTATGCATCACTTCTTTGGTATCACCCTTGGGCATTAGATTAGTTGATGTTTTGAATAATCTACAATTTACATTGAAGTTTCGAAATGTCTGAGAGGAAATGGTAGCTATAACAAAATCAGTAAGGGAATTTTGAACATCAGGTAGCATTAATTTGAATGGACAGTAAAAGTAAAAAAGATTTCCATCGACCTCTTTGGTCTTTAAAAGATTGTGGTTGAGGAGAACTGATGGAGACAAATTTCTTTAACGCAATAGATTTTTTGGAGGTTGTAGTGGGCTCAGTTTTAAAGCTAGAGTGAAGATACTGGTATCATATAAAACTAGAAAACCGAGGGAATGCATTGGTCTTACTAACTTCTCGTGAAGATGTTGAATAACGCTCAGAACTTGCGCTAAATTTTGGCAAGGAAAAACTTTCATGGCCATTTTCAAAGGGGTGAAAATGGGTTCTATGGGTACCCACGAGTCTCACCCTTACAGACATTCCACACGGCGAGTCATAGTCAAGTCAGCACACTGACACACTGACAACTGTTGTTGCCTGTTGGGCTTGAGTTTGCCATGTTATGATTTAAGCATATTTTTTATGCTAAATGCAGTACCTGTGAGGGTTTCTGGACACTATTTGTCATTGTTTTGTGTGGCTAATTAATTTCCACTAATAAATATACATGTATTTGCATAAAGCATCATATTTGTCCACTCCCATGTTGATAAGTATTAAATACTTGAGAAATCTCCCTTTAAGGTACATTTTGAACAGATAAGAAATGTGTGATTAATTTGCAACTAATCATGGACAATCATGCGATTAATCGTGATTAAATATTTTAATTGATCGACAGCCCTAGTTACTATGGAAACAACCAAAAAGTATCTCAGTAGAGACGCAAGTATTAGTAGTTCAGCACGTCCACATGTTTCCTTACTCCATTACCATTCCCACACACAGTCTTTAACAATCAGAGAGCTTCTGTTCTGTACTGCTTAACTAACTCAAGGCAGACACTGTAGTAAACACAATTATCTGGTGCTATAAAACACACAACGCAACAGTTTTATTACAACAGTACTCAGCGTCGTACCTGTTCCATTGACTGCGTTCTTGCTTTATGCATAAATTGTGGGAATAGTGTGCCACAAAATCTCCTATAAGTCATTGATTCCGTGTGATGGAGTACCGGAGCAGGTGATGCTGCAGATGGCTGAGTAAGGGGTAGGGTTGCTGGGGATTTTGGGGGTGGGTTTTGGAAAGCCGGTAACAGACTGGTTTCCTCCCAGGCCCACCAGGCTCTGGCTGCAACGCCAACACTGCCTGTGACCCAGATCCCCGGAGACAAGCATGGAGAGACGAATGCCATCGTGGGCGCCGTGTTGTGAGTTGGCGAGGGAGCTTTGTGTGCATGAGTATGAGTGTGTGTGTGTGAGGGAGTGTGTTGAGGCAATGATATTAATAGCACAATACTCCGTGACAAGCCATTTGACTCACATATAGTATTTGCACTCACACCCACACACACACACACAATAGCCTCCTCATCTGCACCGGGCTACCCACTCTGCCCATAGATAGAGCCACACACACACAAACACTCTTTGTGATTTTTTGTTTTTATTTTTCACCTGTCTTCAACCTTCACAGTTCTCAAAGCCTATATTGCTTCTGCTCCATTGTCTAGGTCAAAGTGATTTGTCACGATTTGTGTGGACACATGCATTCTTTTCCTCTGTGGATGTGCTGTCTAGACGGTGCGTTCTGCCGCGGGAGTGTTCGCACAGCCGGGGCCGCTTTTATTTTTACAGGCACTCTCTCAGTTTATGAAAGCAGCAGATACTGTACACCCTGGAGGGAACTTGGAGAGCTATGCAGACTGCACACTGTAAAATGTACGCTTTTACATAACGGAAGTCAACTAGTGACTCATCATGTATTTGTTGCAGTTAATAAGTTGACCGTATGATGTCCCTTTTCTCAGCATTATAACACAGACAATGCACAGTAAGTAAAACTTAGAACATAGTTAACTAAAAAACACACACACACTTAAATCATTATAGTTAATTTACAGTTTTGTTTTTGTGAATAACTGCAGTGCATCGTGGGTGGTATATTTTAGTTTCCCTAATGAATTTGTGCCGGATGTACCTTTTTGGTAACTACACCACTAATGCTAAATGAATGCAATATCTCCATTATGCCATCATTAATAACACATCAGTCTTAAAGAAAGAGCTATTCATCACTTAAGTTGAAAGGCCGAAAAACATGTAAAAGTCACGAAAAGCTAATGCTTTTTTAATGATGATTACGGCAGCGTTGACAACAGCATAACAACATACAGAAGGTCTCTGCTGTGATTGGTCCGTTTTCAGTCCGTCCATAAATGCAGACTATATTTGAAAGACATGAACGTCTTTGATACCTCAGTGATCATGATGATAGGGATTTAGTTCTTGCATTAATTAATGCATTGCACTTACATTCAGGCATTTATGAGATGTTATTTCTTGTTTTGCATCTAACATTGCATCATAAATTAATGCCTTTTCCATGTATGGATTTATGACACTTAATATTTGCTGTAAAGTGTTACTGTTTTATCCAACAAAACGTACTGCATATTAAAGCTAGGGTTTGTAATGTTGAGAAGCTATCAAGACTATGCTAGATTTTCAAAAACTTTACAATCAAAAAACCCAGCCCATTGTTGTCAACTCTTTTCCAATGAAAGTAGCTAGCAGCACTAACTACAAAAGTCCCTAAATATAGCGAGAAAGTCGCCAAGTCAGCAACACTGACAGTCTGTCCCTTCAGGCCTCCCTCCAAAGCCACTCCCCCAAAATTATCATAATTAACTAAACAACAAAACTGGCTATTGTTAGTACTCAGCTGTCAAGCTAGCAGCTTGTGGAAGACTCCGGTGTGCACGGGCACAGTGTGCACAGGCAGGTAGGTAGACAGGAAGTCCAATCATTTAATTTTTAATTCGGGCCAAATTAAATGATTGGATGGACTTATTACAGTCCTGCGACAGCCACAGATACCAGAAAAAAATAATAATAATGTCAGATCATTTGATATATTGATTGTTGTCGGAATGTAATGAAAAAATAACAAAACATTTTTTTTTAAGAAAATTACCAACCCTAGCTTTAATTGAAAGAGAGGCCTTGCTTCTTCCGATTGTGGATTTTCAGTCCTTTACTACTCGCATGTGTGCAAAAATACAAAACAAACAAAGCACAGACACCCCTACTATCCAGTCTTTTTTAAATTAGGTCTGATTTTAAAATAAATGTAGCTGATTTCCCTAAAAAGTGCAAGAAAATGTTTGAAAGTCCTTGGAGAGGAGAAGCTAATGCTGAGTCCAAAACTCAGAGCAGGCAAGGAAAGCCCTTTGCTTTAATCACGCTCACTAGTAAGTGAGACTGTAGATCCCGTGGGGACTGGATCCCTGCTTAACACAACTATGTTTCTCTGTCTCACTCTTTCTGCTTATTGATTGGCTCTGTGAAACTCTGATGAATCCAAGCCGCCCCGGGCCTTATCTGATCTGATCTAATGCCTCTGTCTCTTTATTCATCTCTCACATCTACTGTCTGCTGTGGCTCAGTGATGTGTGATTGTATGCATGCACATAGCAGAGTTTGATACCCAGCTGCAAAGGAATCAATAACCGTCTCTGCGTGACAGCACACAACAATAGAGGTTAAGTGAATTAACACCGCTCTTTTGTTTCTGCCGCTCACACTTCTATGGGAATGCTCTCATACAGTAGTTGAATCCATCCCCGGCTATATCTGTGTTTGTTCAACAATTCCTGCACTCAACTACACCTTTCAATCTTCTCAACACTTGTATCGTCCGCTATAACATGATGCACATAATTTCACCTACATCCATAAAGGGCAGCAATTTCTAATGTTTCATTCAATAACAATTGTTTTGGCAATAAGTGGATTGTAATTTTGGTGATGTAATGTTATTGCCAGAATCGGAGCATCCAAAATCTATTTTTTAGATATGAACTATTCAACAGCTGAAGACTTGAAAGGCTGTAAAAAGTTAGTATTTTTCCCTGTCATGCAGAATGGAGTGTAGCAAACTTTTTACTGATACCTAGGGCTGTAACCGATTCAAAATAGTTTGATTTGACTCGGATTTGGCTGTTCAATACAACGATCTGACTATTCGTTCCTTTTTTTTTTTTTTTTTCGTATAGACTATCTGACAATCAGAAAATCCATTGGCCTGAGTTTCAGTGCCACAGTTTTATAATGAACCGACAATATTTTTACACTTCTCAACCGGTGGTGTCCGTGCAGTCTGCCAGGGGGATTCAACTCGGCGGGTCAGGGCGAGGGTGCGCCACGACTGGCCCTCGGCTTGGAAAGGCCCGGGGTAAAGGTGGCTCGCTGCTTTGGCCGTGAGCTTTGCAGCAACCCTGCCCGGACCGTGCTCAGTGCGAGGGGTCTGCGACGACGTCGGCAAACCACCCAACCCGTTTTGAAACATGGATCCCGTCTCGTTTTACATGCTTGGGTGTGACTTGCTGTGCCATCGCAATTCATATCTATACAACCAATGTGTTTATGAATAATTTCTTTAATTACGTGGGGCAGCCCCACTGATAATGTTCACCTTTTTCACCTTCTACATGGAGTGAGTGTTTCTCAATCAAAAAAATATTTTCACAGACTATGAAGCGAATTAAAGGAAAACCTACGGTTCTGAATGCAGTTCAAAATTTAAAATCTAAACTGGAACAAATTGAATAGGACGGAAAAGTTGTAAATTCACTATTTGCTTTTATATATTAACTTATTTTAGCTTTTCTTCCACTGCAATGCCAGAATTTCTTTGTGCAAGCAAACCCCGGGAGTCCCTTACATTCGACATGATGCTTTATGACCACTGTTGAACCATAAAGAAGATCTAGTCTGCTGCAGAAGCTCTAGAGAGCGTTGACTGCTTATTTTTATTTGCAGTTGTGCTTTCTAAGCAGGTGCTTGCTGACATGATCTACAATAACAATATTAAGAGTTAGACAAATGGGAACTGATTGGATTTTCTATCTGTCTCATGGGGATTTAAGCAGCCATTCACAAACTGTTGGAAAAATATGCTAATTTACCAACGACATAGTTGCAGTTGTCACTGAACACGCACTGACAGCCACACAAGCCGAAACCAGCGGCTTGTGTCTTTTTAGTTGTTCACCAGGATGTTTAACCTTTGCTGTTCTCCCTGGAGTCGTGACTTAACTGCGGCTGCTCTGTGATTGATGCAGCTTTAGGGGTTTCACTTCTAAATGCCACACCTTTCCCCAGACACAATGGATAGCTAACCTTTCTGCTGGAGTTACTCTTTATAATGATTGTGGATTATTGACACCCATTAGGGAGACCTGCTAATGAGTAACTCTGTCTGTTCTCTTCATATGGGAGAGGAGGAAGGGTGGCGGTTGTGGGCGGTGTTTAAAGTGAGATCTAAAACCCCAGCCCTCACTACACTGGCTCCCATGTTATACTGTACCCTTCATGGCTGACAGCTCTGTCTTCTCAAGTTAGTGGCAGCTCAGTGATAAAGGACAAATTCAATAAAAATGTACACCTTGATTAATATCTCTGCCACTTTCTCCTGTTCACTTTTCTACAACTTGGTTGTAAGTTGAGTTGGCCCGTTTGATAGAGATGGAAGACATGTACTGCTAATACCACAATGGAATAGTACTCTCAAAAGTCCTTGGATTTTTACACTTCTGCTGTTTGGTAAAGTCTTTGTGTAACAGATGTGACCTCCTGAAACACAAGTTTGTCACACACAATAGCAGCCTGGATGTTATAATGAAGCATCGCACTCGCACAAACAGACTTTCATACACACTCACAAACATGTTCAGATATAATACACCAGCCCAGCTGCACGAAAAAGGTATGTGAATGACATAATGATGTGCAAGGCAAAAGCGTGTAATAAAAAATGCCGTTCTTCCTTTCGGCTTGTCATTTTCACGCCTGAGCAGAGAATGAAGTGATCCGAGCTTCTCCGTGCTTTGTTGACATAGCTGGGCCGGCCGCGCGTGCCTTTTAGTGCATGCTCGTGCATGCGAGCGTGCCTCACACGGCCTTCCACTCTGCACGGCTCTCATATGGCAGTTACAGCTGATAACGCTGTCCCGACCGACAGGGTTGTCACGGAGGCGTAGCGCCCACCCCTTGGTCACCCCCCAGGTTAACACTGTTAGCTCTGTCAGCACGTTCACCGTTGTTTGCACTGTTAGCACTGTTAGCGTCGTTAGCTGCCAGCTGCTGTTGCCATGTTGAGAGCCATAGACAGGAGTCTGTAGTCTGCACTAACTGCAAAGCTAGTAACGTAGAATAAAAAAGGGAGAAAGACTGCTTATGGCGGGAGGGGAGGTGGATGGCTCCAACAAACACTTGACTTTCAACCAGGAGACTGGTGTTTTGTTTTGTAAGCTACGTTAGTGACGTTTGTGATGCATTTTCTTGACTTTTAACATTATGTGGTTTCTGTACATATTTCTCGTAGTTTACGTACTTATTTTAAGGCCAACCATGACGATTTCCCTAAACTTAACTTAGTGGTTTTGTTGCCTAACGTAAGTGAGCGGTTTTGTTGCCCCCTGCTGGTTCTGCATGTTAACACACGTATACTAGTCACGCCTCGGCGAGGCAAAACTTGACACTGACACACTATCCTCTGGTGGACAGGCGGGTCTATTACACACTTTGTCGTGATATCGGGTTGAATTAACACATGTAGATATACTGTATGTTCAAACATGTAATCTAACACATTCACACACACACAAACAGAACACATGTTTACAATAAATGCAGACACTTTGACTGTAGTGAATTTGTGATACAATATTTGTGTATGTGCGTGCATCTTCTTGTTGCATCATCAGACCTCATGACTCCCTGAATGTGTGCGAGTGTGTGTCGAAACATAACAACAGTCTGGAAAGACAAGGTCATTGCACCTGCAGCCCTGTCTTGGGGTTGTTTAGCAAACCTCAGAGGGAGAGTTTGGTTTAATCTTTCGTAATGATAGAGTCCTGTGGGGACTGAGGGACCACAGTTGGTGGACTGGTGACAAACCGTACTCCACATCACCCTCCAGCCCTGCAGCCCATCCGTTCCTCCCAAGAGTACGGTTTGATCGTCGCCTGCTCGCCGGCTGTCTTTGAGATGTACAGCTGGGTAATTCACTTCCACCTGTTCTGCTCTGTGTGCGGCAGGTTGACCTTGCCAAAACACACCCGTGTGCTTGGCACCGGTGTGTACAGAGTTCTTACACACTGTAAACATCAAACAAACACTCAACAGAGCAGGGCCGAGTGAACCTCGCCACGACCAGGGTAAAATAAAACTTTTAGAGTAGATTTTAGAAGGTCCTTGTGTTTACTTGGTTTGCCAACAGAGAATATATCATCTCTATTAGAAAAAAATCATGTTGTTACCCTTAGCAACTTGTGTTGTGATGTCCTTGAGTAAGGCAACAAACTACTGACTGCTCTAGTGGAGCTACAAAGTGGCCACCAGTGCAAACATGGTTGGATTGGACAGCTCCCTCCGGCCACAAGTAGAAGACTGTGGTTGTATTGAACAGCTACTAGGTGTGAATAAATTACTGCATAAATGTGTAACACTGCCAGCCTTTGTATCGTCTCATGAGGTAAGATGTGTAAACAGACAATATGTCAACACATTTATTTTGGAGACTTCGGCTTGGAAAAAGTGAGAAAGTAAAGATTGAAATGTGTAAACTAATCCCACACCTTGTGAAAGCAGAGCAAAGTGGTTTGAAGCACAGTGACACTACTGTTAAAATGGATACCATGGCGTAACTAGATAGCAACGTTATAAAGAATTCAATGCAAAGTAGATGCTGCTATAGACTGTTTCAACAGCTTAGGTCCAGTTAATTTATGTCATTCACATACAATGCAACAGGAAATAAACTGGGACACATTTGGAATGTTTACCACTGTCAAATGGTCTATGTTGACATTCGTTTGAGCCTACTGTATGTATTAAACAATGGACGTGATGGAACTGTCATAATTTCGGACAGTGTTTCTTTTGTTGGCTGCCTGGCATCTTTTTTAGGGAACAATTTTACATCACTGATTGTTAACTTGGTTCTTGTGGACTGTATTTGATGCAGAACGATACGTCATTTACAATGGCATCTCGATTTCTGCTTCACTTCAAGTTCCTTTTTTTCACTTCCTTTAGTGCCTTTTGGTTTGGAAGATTACTAGCATATGGCGGCCTCCATTGTCAGGGTTAAAGTCCAGTGAGCATGCTTCCCATTTATGAGTGAGGTGGGATTCATTAATACATTCATGTTGATATAAATAAAAATAAATGCTTCTGAAGTTTTAACTAATCTTTTTGGTTTTAACATCTTTACTGTGGGCAGACACAGCATTGTAAAAGCCCAGATTTATCATCGTCAGACTCAGTGTGTTTCAATTTGGACAAATCAAGAACATCTCCAACTCAACAGACAGACGGAGGCTGCCGAAGGCTTGGATGCCAAAGGAATCAATGTCTTTGCTCAAGAAATCAAATATGTTTTGAGGAAAATTAATGATATCATCACTTTGCCATGGTGTGGTCATATTGAAGAAACCGGGCTAGTCAATTCCTCCTGAAGACATGACAGCTGCTGCATTGATTAGTCAATATGACAACTGTGACTTTCTCCCCATAAGAAATAAGTAGACTTATTGAATGAAAAGAGAACGAGCCAAATGCACTGAAAGGAACTTGGTGTGTGAAGATGCAAAAATTCAAGTCTTTGATTTAAAATAACAGGCAACCAAATAGTAACACAATAGAGGATATAATGTCTCCATCAGGTGGTCTGATTTAGAGAAAAATCTTCCCTTTGAAATCTATCCACGTGAGACTTTGTTGACACTTGTAAGTTATCATTATAAGCATATTAACATTATTATACTGCATTATACTACCAGGTTTGCCCTAGTTTTTCATAGCTTTGGCATTAGAGGACGTAAGGAGGAAGTGATTACACAAGACATTAGCAATTCACCAATACTAGGGTGTTTAATAAATCACATTCAGTGTTGTAAAAACACATCCAAAGTAATGTAAAAGTTGTTTATAATGATGATGTATGGATACGGTCCCGTGTGTTGTATTCGCCACAGTCAAACTAGTAACCGATGGTGTTGAAGAAGCTGTCGATGTTGATAGATCGGCTGACAGAGCTGGGCTTGTATTAATACCACACCTCCAAATCAAGTGCCTCGGGGCCTAAAATCCAATCTATGTGTGGCTGAATGTGGCTTCTCCACAAACCTCAGAGCAAGATAAAGACAACAAATCGCTCACTTTACTTTGGCAACTTTAAACTCTCACTCCTCAAAGGCATCTTTGGCACACTGAGAAAACAACTCCTGAGAGATTTCCAAAATACCTTTTGTCAGGTCTTTGTTTTTTTGCCTTGTGAAGGCCTTCTTGTTATTCATGTCATCTCTTCGGGGCTGTCACATTTTGCCATATCAGCTGTTCGGAGAGACACTGTTTCTGATGTCGGTGAATTTGGAAGAGGCTCTCTTTTCTTCTTGATGTTTCTTGCCCGTTTGTTTTCAGGGAACCCCGACTGTAGAGAATTTGTGGGCCTATTGAAGCCTCCTGGATCGCTAATGAAGATGCAAGCCTTAATGCTAATTCAAAGCTAAAGATGCCCTTGAATAATGAATGAATTAGCATGAGTGACCTGATTTTTTGGTTCTGATGCGAGCATACTGTATCTCTATGTTTGAAAACTCAGTAGGATGCAGTGCAGATATTTAACCAGAGGACAGGACATTTTTTTATTATCACATTCAACACAAATTAAGTTTTCTAGTCTTCTTTGGCTTTGAAGTTAAATCCACTTCATCTCCCCTTTGACTTATTGGCATATCGATATTCATTTGTTCTTGTATGTCTTGATCAAAGCGTTTGTGTGCCTATATTCTTTTCACTGGGATGCATTTATTTTTAGACACAAAGCATCACACTAATTTGATCAAAGCAGCAATATAGTGGGATCGCAGGATATTCAAAGCTCCTAATGGGAGATATGACCTCTGGTGTGTACTCTTCACAGAATGATGAAGTGGATTTCAAGGCTCATGTCTTCCCTTCAGTATATTCTCATTGCTTTTTTATGCTAAGATCAGAAAATGGATAAAAAACAGAGTCTCGAAAGGGGCAAAAGGCAGAAGTCTAAAGCGTGTTGAGACACTCGGCTCAACCAGCGCTCTGTTTTTCATGAATACGAGTGCAAGCAGAAATAAAAGAGCAATGCAGTGGTAATACATGGCTCATTCATGTTATTTTTACACTGAAAAAAAGGAGTTGTTAAAAAATAATTACTTCAACTGATAACTCACACATTAAGTTTTTTTTTCCAAATCAAGTTAAGTTGGATTAACTTGATTAAACCGATTCCCCCGTCCTGACAATGGTCAGCAGAGCCCCGATTTTTGTAATTTTGGTTCTATAGATTATCTTTCCAGATATTCCTGTGGGGTGAGGTATGTTAAGAGTGTTTTTCACATCCCCCGATCTGCTCTGAAGTCCATCCTGTCCGCACCGATTTTAAATAAATATTAAACATGTTCAATATTTACAATCGTATCTCCTGTTGTGTTGGGAACCCCAAGGACAGCCGATGATGCAGTCACGTGGGACAGAACGATAGCCAATTGAGAACCAAGCTGACTGAAGCGGAAGGACAACCACCGCCGTCATGGTGGCCGCGGCTAATGCACGAGCTAATGCACGAGCTAATGCAAAACATGAGGCGTAAAGTAGTAGTAAGATGGACCTCAGAATTGGAGGACCAACTTGTTGATTTGTGGCAGCAACCCAAGAGTTTATTTAACATGTCTCCATGACTTCATCCATCCATCCTTCGTGAATTGTCAGTACAAAATATACAGAGCAAAAACTAACATTGCTAATTCTTCCTGCCCATTGTACGCCATGTTTGTTTAGACGAAAGTCAGGTTCGATCACAAGAGATTTTAGTTTTTTTTAGTCAGGACTCTTGTTCATGAATGAATCTGTTAGTGTGTGGTTTGCTGTTTTGGCCAAATCGTTGCTCTCCACACACTATAAGAACAAAACTGTTAAATTTAATGTTGTTATGTGAGGGGTCTCTCACATTTTCAACATCTGTTAAGATTTGAAAATCTTTTAGTGTGGGCCAGCCTCTAGATTAGCACAACTGCTTTGAAATTGAGTTAAAAAAATAATTTGTTAGCAATTTAAGTATTTTTTTTAAAGTAAGTTAATAATTCTCTATTTTCAATGAATTATTATTATTATTTTTTTAATTGTACATCAATTATAGACACTAATTTGAAGTGCATGAATTGAGCACCCTCACCCTCTCTTTTATTTTACGACAAGAAAGTCAATATTGGAGGAATACCAACATTGTAACTGCAGTATGGTTAAGGTTGGGGAAAAATTGTTGTTGTGGCAAATAGGTTATCATTAGAGTATGGTTAGGCAACTAAAACATTTGGTTCAGGTTAGGTTATTCATTTTTTGCCATGTTATATCCTGCTTAGTCCTGCAGGAAGATTGTGGTTGCTGTGACAAAGCCCATGTAAAAATATCAATAAGTTTAGAAGTCTACTCTACTGCTTTTAGGCAGGAGACACCCATCTTCTAGTCCCGACAAGATTGTGGAGCTTGAACGAGTCATTGGTGATGGACAGACTGTCGGGGTGCAGGGGTCGCTGCCTTGCTCAACTGTGGCAGATGCCACTGGGAAATGTAGCCAGTATTGCTCAGTTCTCTAATGGTTATGATCAACACAGTATTTTAACTCAAAAGAAATGATAACTATGATTGGCATCGGGATTTTCCTCCACTATCTGACTGTAAAATGTAATGACATGGTGTGTGTCTTTAGCGAACCACCTCAGGCTGGATATTACGGAGCTGCAACTGCTTAATGTTTCCTCAGTCGGTGTAATTGTACGGTGATGCAAAGTGTTCCCCCAGCGACAGAGGATCATCCCCTGCCATGAATACCATCCTATCTTATCTACCTTTATATCATATGCTTTTAGGCTACTTTTTCTATCTGTCTCTTTTCTATTACTCCATTCTTTCTCCCTCTCTTTTCTCTCCCACCCTCTTCCACTCCACTCACTTTTCTCTTCATCCATTCATCTTGTTCATTTAAATTCATCCTGCATTTGCTACCTTTTTTATTCTTCCTTGTTTTAAACTCCTCCTCTTTCCTCTCACCCCTCCCACTTTCTATTTTTCTTCCCCCTTTTCCCCTCTCTCCCCCTTTTCTCTCTCTTGTATTACCTCCATACTCTCTTTGCTCTCCTCTATTCAGAGCTCCCTCTCATTTCCTCCCCCTCCCTCTGTCTCCCGGCCTACCTCGCCCTCCCAGCCTCTCTGAAAGAAGGCGATAACACCTAAACGTCGCTCGACGCTGCTCAGTCAGTCAGGGTTATCTTGTTCTTCCCCTCTTATCGCTGTAATATGACACCACCTCTTATTCCTACACAACAACCTCCACGTCAACTGAAATGGCTGCTTTTCTGCGCCGTGCATCCCATAAGACTAGAATAATTGTTTACGATCCAGTGCTCGGCGAAATTTGCTTTCAGAGAGCGAGAGCCGTTTATTGAGGCGCAGCTCGAAACGTTGATATTCCTCTCAACCAGCGGTATCGTGGGTGAATTCATTAGTGTGATTTTTTTTTTCTTATGTATGCTCACCGTCGGCTGCTGGTTTAGACGCCTTGACAGGGATTGAGAGACAAATTGATTAATCTTAAAAGTAAGTTGCCAGGTCTAATATAGCTCTGCCTGGTACATCCAGTACTTTTTGAAGAATTTCTACTTTAAGTGCATACAGCCGGCTAGAAGTGCAAATACTCAACCCTGAGAAACCATTAGGGCAAGGAGCAAACTCCTTTTTTATTTCTTGAGCTATATTTTGCAGTAGATATTAAAGCACTTTTGGCAAGACGTGGGTCTGTAAAACTCATCTTATTAACCTTAATCACCAATAGGCTTAGAGCAGAGTGTCCTTTACATGTTTACTGAGAATGTGGATTGTGCTAAATATGAGTAAACTGGCCAGGGACGTCCTTAAAGATAATTATGAATTGCAATAACAATTTAGTGGAAAAACAAAGATCTCATCCTGTTTATCAAGGGCCAACTGAGGTCCCTATTTCATTTAATTTAATTTCAGGTCCTCATCATCTTTTCCCAAAACACCTCTCAATGTAAAGGACTTTGCACACCAAGTGCGTATTATTTGTATGCGGCTTCTAAATCCGTCATCCGATAAAAAACGTTACGCACAGAAGCTTTGCACACTGAGTCTGATGCATTTCATTATTCTTTTTGTTGTGAAAATTTGCAATACCAAACCAAACTGAATTAATTATGTGTTTGTAATGGAAAGCGCCAGTCCCAACGGGGCTAATGAATGAATGACATTAGCAAGACGCTATCGTTTAGCTGCCTAGAGCAGAAACACTTTTGACTAATCTTTCATTCGTCCTTCGTTTTGTGATCATCCCCGATTCCAAGCTGTTCTGCAATCACCTGTCACAATTTATCTTTAAATCATGCACCTCTGTATTCTTTTATTTCTTAATCGTAAAATGCTTTGTGCTGGTAGACGAAGTGAATCGGTCGATCAGAAGCCATTTTGGATGATGACGTTTGCGACGGTGGCTCTGAGTTGTCAAACAACCTTCTTTTGCCTTTTGACGGATGAGTAAATTGAAACTGTTCCGAAAACTTTAATGACAGATGAATGTTTCGGAGTCAGTGCAAAAATTTTGGATAAAAAATCCGGACTTGGTTTGCAAAGGCCATAATGCAGTCAGATATATTGCAGTCTAGAGATAGGTGACAGATTAGAGGTAAAAACAACATAATGTTTCTTAGTTAGTTAGTTAGCATTGAGCCACCACACGCCTCCAGAAGCACTTCACTACACCTCAGTATGGCTCTTTCTCCATTTCTCCAAGTCCATTCCTCCAGAAGATATTTCCTCATTGGTGTTCAGTTTGGCTGAGATGACTGTGATGGCCACAGCATAATGATTCACATCATTTTCATCACACCATCAGGATAGAAATGTAGGGTTAAAGGTGAATAACTCTGTATTGATTTGCAGTGACCATTCCCTCTTAGGGGACAAGTGGAACTGACCATGTCAGGAAAATGCCCCCAACAGAATAACAGAGCTACCGGACCCCCGCACTGTACGGGTCAAGCTTTCAGGCCTGCAGCATTTATCTAGATCTAAATGCAGATATCACTTCAGTCATTGTTCCTATTGGGACAACAGCCAGTTGATCTTAGTATCTTCGATATTTTCATCTTGACCCAAAATGAAGGTCAACTGGTTCTGCTCAGCATTGGGATGCTAATTGAGTTTCTACGCTCATTATTTCCGGATTCCCCTTCAATTTATTTATAGTTTAATCAAAACTTTTTGGGTAAATTGTCAACAAAATCCATCAAAATTAGTATGCATTAGATTATACACATGTACCTAATGTTGCTAAGTGCTAACTCAGTCATTGTCCTAATAATCAAGGCCATCAATGTGACACAATTCTGTAGCTCGAGGCATTTTTTCCCTGAATACTACCAGAATATAGTACTGGACAGAAAGGCCCTGCAGCGGCATAACAACCTCACAAACTACTTACTATTCCCTCTTTCCACATACTGCATGTTATTGAGACTCTAACAATAGTCTTGATTATGATTGTGGACGTGACTGTTCACCTACGTGTATGCGTCTCCGTCTCGTGTGTGTTTGTATGCGTGAGCCAGTGTGTGCATGGTCATATCATATTCACATGCAGCACTCTGGATGATTTATTTGCCTGTTTGAGGTCTGTCAGCAGGGCGTGCAGTCACCAGGCATTAGGTTATGGCCTCCTAAATCTCAAGGGAGTATATTGACTGCCTATAGTGAGCTAATTATTGATGCTAACTGCCTGTAATGCTGCCAATGCCGAAAGGATCGCTGGCGCTACACAGATAAACCTCTCGACCTCTGCTACCACATCACTGTAGACTCATGTAGCGACATACAGCACATATGCACATATGGGTAGACACGAAGGGAGATGAGACAAATGGAGACATTAGTTTGGCTGTATTTCGTGAAAGTCACAATCATGATTTCACAGCCACATTTGTAGTTGCAAAAAATGCTGCTGATGCAATGCAGAAGGAAGATGACGTTAAAACCAGTTAAAGTGATAAATGTATCAGTTAATAGTGTTCAAGGTTACTCCCTGTGAGCCAGAGAGTGAAAGGTCAGCAGTTTTAATTTTAGTTTTATCGTAGAAATGGTTGGATCCTTAAAAATACTCATATCCTGGATCATTTTTCACATGTCAAGAAGTATTTCAATCAAACGAGAAGCTGTTAAAAGTTTCCATTGGATTGTGAATTATTTAAAAAAAAAAAAAAAAAATCTTGCTCCAGGTGTACTGGCTCAATATCACTTTATTTTTAAGGGTGTAAATTGAAATATTTAATCGCAATTAATCGCAAATAAATCACACATTTTTGATGTGTTCAAAATGTACCTTAAAGGGAGAATTGTCAAGTATTTAATACTTTTATCAACATGGGAGTGGGCAAATATGCTTGCTTTATGCAAATGTATGTATTTATTTGTTATTGGAAATCAATTACCAACACAATGACAAATACTGTCCAGAAACCCTCACAGGTACTGCATTTAGCATAAAAATATGTGCTCAAACCATAACATGGCAAACTCAGCTGTCAGTGTGCTGACTTGACAATGATAATCACATGCAGTTTTGGGCAAGTCATAAAGTGGACATGTCTGTAAAGGGGAGACTCGTGGGTACCCATAGAACCCATTTACATTAATATATCTTGAGGTCAGAGGTCAAGGGACCCCTTTCAAAATGGCCATGCCAGTTTTTCCTCACCAAAATTTTGCGCAAAGTAGGAGCTTTATTTAGCCTCCTTTGCGATAAGTTAGTATGATATGTTTGGTACCAATGGATTCATTAGATTTTTTAGTTTCATATGATGCCAGGATCTTAACTCTAGCTTTATAATTGAGCCCTCTACAAACTAAAAATCGCAAGTTGCATTATTGCGTTAAAGAAATTAGTGGCGTTAAAATTAATTTGTGTTAATGCATTATTATCACATTAACTTTGACAGCTCTAGTTTATTTAAATAGATAACTCTTCAACTAATAATGATAAGAAAATCGACCATACAGAATTTGTACACAATTAAATGTGCTTCATATACAGGACTTAAACATGATCTCATTGCCTTTATTTCCTTTCCTAAACAAACAGGACCAACACCAAAAAGTTGCAGCATCTCTGGGACTTGCACATAGCATTTCCCAGTGCAGTAGTTTTTCTGCACTTTCATATTCTCTAAAAGAGGTGTACCGTCCCTTACAGGAATGGAGCTGCAATTATTATATAGGACCTCCTTAACTTTTTTGATTATCTTGATTATGTTTAAATTTATTAAGCTTTTTAAGTTTGAATGGATAGAGGAGGACATACACAGAGCCTTATCTCCATTGCTGCTATAGCCAGATCTGTTCACCACTACCCTGTCCTCACACACACACACACACACACACACACACACACACACACACACTGCTCATTTCACACTCAGATACCCCGGGTGTTGTTAATAGAGGTCACATTGAGATGGGCCTCCAGTGGGGCTTTTACCCATTCCTGTTACCCACAGTTCCCCTTTATGATGATGAGAAACCCTCTCCCACACACACACACACACACACACACACACACACACACGCTTTCACATACACACACACACACACGCTTTCACATACACGTTTCTAGACAGCCAGCTACACGTATGAGCGATAGCAGAGTGTGCCAAAGTTTGCCCTTTATTTTTTTTTTCTATTTGACTGCATGTTTTTGTGTCAGTGTCTTTCACTGGGTCAAAATGTTAAACGATTGTGTGTGTAAGTGTGTGGGCCTTCAAACACACGTGCACACACCTTTTGCAAACAAGTTTAGCTTCTATCGATAACCCCATGCCCCAGTGTTCTACTGTACATTTCCTTTCTCTCTCTCACTGTTATCTGTCTCTGTGTCTCTCCCTCCCACTCACCCTCTCTGTCTACCATCGGTGATATACCAGACTGATCTGTTGGCCCAGCAACACGTCCGACCACCCCTCCATTTGACACCATTGACAAATAGATTGCCGGCCAGTGAGTCAGGCCTGTGACCCTGTCATTCCTTAGCTAGACTGATTGGATTCCATTTGTCCCTGCAGAGGAAAGGCAGCGATTACAAACAGATAAACAGAGTGGGACTGCATGGCGGTTGGCCAGCACCGACTGCCCGAATCCCCCGTGACAGGAGAGGAGATTGAGAGTGTGTGAAAGTGGTAGGCTTGAAAACAGGGAGTTTCAAGGCCAGCTTGTTTACTGCGGCGGTGCGGCAAGGATGATGGAGGTAGCGGCGAGCACGATGTGACTGTGAGTTTTTAAGAGTTTCTTTGAAATCCCTGGTTGTCTTCAACACTTCTAAAAATCACTTGAACTACTCCAATCCTGCAAAAGCAATGAAGAGGAAGAATCTTAGAGCAAACAGCGGCAATCTGTAGCCTCTTTTCACACATACCGGTAGTTTCTGGTAAATTACTGGGATAACCTTTCAGGCACCGCAAGTGATTTTCACTATATTCACACATGCACTACATTAAGGAACATTTCCGTCTTGCGCCTTTTCACACGAGGATGCTAACCGCCATAAAACTCAAACTACGCCCTTGCTTCTATTCAAGATGGATTTTGCAAATACTTTCATGTTTCACTGAAAATTACTATCTATTGTAGGATGGATAAAGAGTTCCCTAAAATAATCACCCAAACACTGGTCTGTTTTGTTACTCTAGCTAACTTATGTATCACTTTACTGCAGTGACTCGTGTAGTTCATGGATATATGGACTAGACTAGAAATAGATTGTCTTTTTTGTGGGGCAAATTTGTTCAATATTGTTCTCTGTGTTGTTCTCAAGCATGACCTGATGTCTTGATCGCATATTGACCTTCTTTAAGACTGCCAACATGCATTTCATCTTCTTGTAATGAATTAGACAACTTTAGGTGTTTCTTTATGTAAGTGCTGTATTAACATTAACACTCCTCCACACCTTTTGTTTTTGCTGTGGTTTAATGCACGTTAAACCCTGACAAACATGGCTCACAGCATGATCTGCACAACATGTTGTTTTGTTTTTTTTGTTTGTTTAACATAAGCAGATATAACAAACAGGCTGGTCAGGTTAGTGAAGGTTGGTTCGTTTTTTGTTTTTCTTGTTTTAACCCTGGTTTGATCTGGAATTATTTTGTAGCTCAACTGTGTGCTCATGTCTCTAAGATGGGTTAATGATAAAGAGGAATATCTGTGGTGCTGGTAGGGCGAGGACAGGCCCTGTTAACTTGGCTCTCTGGTGAGTCCCAATGACAAGAGGCTTCACGGGCCATAAACCCAGAGGGATGAGGGAGAGTCGAAAATGGCCGACCGTCTCAATTTTCTGCCAGACTGCCTCTCTCGCCTTCTCTCACTTTTTTTTTTTCTGCCTTTGTGTGTATGTGTGTGTGTGTATCTGTTATTCAGATTATCTCATCCTCTTCTGTAATTCCGATTTTCTGCTCAGTCCGTGTTGTCAGTCTCTCTCTCTCCTTCTCAACACACACACACACACACACACACACGTCACATGAAACCGACCCTAGCAGGCTCATATTGAATCTCCACCCTGAAGGTTAGGATAAGTGTTTGTAGAGAAATGGAGTCAGAGTTCGAGCTAAGTGGTGCGTGTTACCATACATACACACACACACACATGCGGTTGCGTGGTTGCGGTTGCTCTTGGAGCATTACAAAGCCAGCCGAGCAGAATGGCAGCTTCATTATGATTGCTGCTGGCATATCAGGTCGCAATTATCAACGCTGGCTTATTCACTCTTTAATTGCCTCATTTAATTTGTTCACATTTGGTGCTGAACAATGTCAACCTGATGCAGTTGAAAGCGATTTGCTCCAAGGACATGTTACAGACACGACCACAAGCCGTGTGTGTGTGTGTGTGCGTGCGTGTGTGTGTGTGTGTGTGTGTGTGTGCGTGCGTGCGTGCACGTGTGTGTGTGTGTGTCAACATGCAAAAGGCAAGACTGACACGCTATCCTCTGGTGGTCTATCTATCTTTGATGTGATATCAGGTTGTATAGAGTCTATGCCAACTTGCCAAGGACCCCTAAACTAACACAAATTAGACCACAGACCCCCATTTGATAAGACTTTTGCTTTTAGATGTTTCATTTGAGAAAGTGCATGAAACCCATGACAAAAATAGTCATACATTCTGTCATTGTTATGTTACTTATGGATGGTATCATAGTGAAAATAAATTATACCCCTTCTTGCTGGGGTCCCCCTGGAACCCTCTCAAGGACCCCTGAGGGTTCCCGGACCCCACTTTGAAAACTACTGGTATAGACACAATGTTTTGCACACTTGCACATTTCCAGTGCTTTTCTGCTTCTTCCTCATTAATATAAAGACATTAGTTTGTGGGAGTTCACAAGTGCAGCCAAAGTCTTAAAATAATAATAAAAAATGCCCGTTGATCATAATAGTACCACTTAACTCATAGGAAAGGATACCTGGAGGAATAATAAAGAATAACAAATAAGAATGGACACTTGGTTGTGTTCATGCGGAGAACGTCCATCCCAGACAATGGAAGTAATTATAGTACTGTTATGTTGTTGCAACAAATAGGTTCACTATTTTTCAAATATGACTTGAGCGATAGTCACATGCCTCATATGAACATGTTGTAATCATTCCCCCTGTTCATACTGGCCATTAACAGATCTCTTTCTAATGGGCTTCCAAGTGATGGGGGAAATCCTCTTTTTTGTGCAAAAGTGTAGTCCAAAGTTCAATGTGAGGCTTCAGTTGTCTGAGTCGATGGAATCAAATGGATATCCTCCAAAGTTAAGTTAGTCTTTTTAGTATAAAATTCCCCCGTTGTGTTTTCCTTGTTAGCTGCAGTAGAGGGAGATGAACAAAAAGAGGGAAATTAATACAATAAAGACTGTAGGTTTTGTCCCCCATCTCCTACATTGAACGCGCATTATAAAGGGATTTCTTTATGGTCAGTATGGAGACGAGGGATGATTACAGCAAGCAGAACCTGTTTAATGATTGTTCTAAAACAGACTTGAAAAATTGTGAATCCTTTAAAACTTCCTAATTTTCAGCTGCAACAGTAACGTCTAATGCAGCTGATAGTTACTTAAATTTGGATTCATAATGGCAGGCAGTGATGGGTGAGGGTAAACAGAATATTTATTTTGGTCATTGCCGCTGACAGTGGCATAACACATATTCACAGCCCAGTTTGTTTTTCTTCTTTTTTTTTGTCATGTTATGACGGAGACCCCGGTCTAAGGTGTCCTTTGTTGTCAAGCGTTTGTAACAATTCAAGTCTGATTTTATTCCACATCATAATTCATTTTACATTAAAGATCATTTAACAATAGCTTTCGCTTTAAAACCAATCATGAAGTGAAATTATTGGGTAATGTGAGACTTCTACAGCAAAAGTCAATGTGCAGTAGAACACAAACATAACTGCTCACCTGAAATAGCTCCAGGGATAAACAACGAATCCTGCTACGTCAGCTATTTCGACTTTAGCTTTTCAATAGATTAGTTTACGTGCAATAACGTTTAATTAGTAGAGGTTAGTAGTGTTGACAGTGAGAGGGAAACTGCAGAACATATCCCTTGCATATTCTTTCTATCCTGTATTCCATCC
>CAKALU010034152.1:0-11509 GCA_916700995.1 Hozukius guyotensis | reverse complement strand
ACTTTTTTCATGAACTTTTTCGACATACTATACTATGACTTTTTATGTTGAAATTTAACGACACACTATACTATGACTTTTTTTCTTGTAATTTTTCGACATACTATACTGTGACTTTTTATGTTGAAATTTAACGAAATACTATACTATGACTTTTTTTCTTGAAATTTTTTGACATGATATACTATGACTTTTTTTCCATGAAATTTTTTGACATACTATACTATGACTTTTTCCATGAAATTTTTTTTACATGCTATACTATGACTTTTTTTAATGAACATTTTCCACATGCTATACTATGACTTTTTTCCCATGAAATTTTTCAACATACTATAGTATGACTTTTTTTCTTGAAATTTAATGACATACTATTGTATGACTTTTTTCTTGAAATTTTTCGACATACTATACTATGACTTTTTATGTTGAAATTTAACGACACACTATACTATGACTTTTTTTCTTGAAATTTTTCGACATACTATACTATGACTTTTTATGTTAAAATTTAACGAAATACTATACTATGACTTTTTTTCTTGAAATTTTTTGACATGATATACTATGACTTTTTTTCCATGAAATTTTTTGACATACTATACTATGACTTTTTCCATGAAATTTTTTTTACATGCTATACTATGACTTTTTTTAATGAACATTTTCCACATGCTATACTATGACTTTTTTCCCATGAAATTTTACGACATACTACACTATGACTTTTTATGTTGACATTTTTCGACATACTATACTATGAATTTTTTTGGTGAAATTTATCGACATACTATACTATGACTTTTTTTCTTGAAATTTTTTGACATGATATACTATGACTTTTTCCATGAATTTTTTTTTACATGCTATACTATGACTTTTTTTAATGAACATTTTCCACATGCTATACTATGACTTTTTTTAATGAACATTTTCCACATGCTATACTATGACTTTTTTCCCATGAAATTTTACGACATACTACACTATGACTTTTTATGTTGACATTTTTCGACATACTATACTATGAATTTTTTTGGTGAAATTTATCGACATACTATACTATGACTTTTTTCTTGAAATTTTTCGACATACTATACTATGACTTTTTTTCTTGAAATTTTTTTTTACATGCTATACTATGACTTTTTTTAATGAACATTTTCCACATGCTATACTATGACTTTTTTCCCATGAAATCTTACGACATAATATACTATGACTTTTTTTCATGAAATTTTTCGACATACTATACTATGACTTTTCATGATGAAATTTTTCGACATACTATACTATGACTTTTTTCTTGAAATTTTTCGACATACTATACTATGACTTTTTATGTTGAAATTTAACGACACACTATACTTTGACTTTTTTTCTTGAAATTTTTCGACATACTATACTGTGACTTTTTATGTTGAAATTTAACAAAATACTATACTATGACTTTTTATGTTGAAATTTAACGACACACTATACTTTGACTTTTTTTCTTGAAATTTTTCGACATACTATACTGTGACTTTTTTTCCATGACATTTTTTTTCCATGCTATACTATGACTTTTTTTAATGAACATTTTCCACATGCTATACTATGACTTTTTTCCCATGAAATTTTACAACATACTACACTATGACTTTTTATGTTGACATTTTTCGACATACTATACTATGAATTTTTTTGGTGAAATTTATCGACATACTATACTATGACTTTTTTCTTGAAATTTTTCGACATACTATACTATGACTTTTTTTCTTGAAATTTTTTTTTACATGCTATACTATGACTTTTTTTAATGAACATTTTCCACATGCTATACTATGACTTTTTTCCCATGAAATCTTACGACATAATATACTATGACTTTTTTTCATGAAATTTTTCGACATACTATACTATGACTTTTCATGATGAAATTTTTCGACATACTATACTATGACTTTTTTCTTGAAATTTTTCGACATACTATACTATGACTTTTTATGTTGAAATTTAACGACACACTATACTTTGACTTTTTTTCTTGAAATTTTTCGACATACTATACTGTGACTTTTTATGTTGAAATTTAACGAAATACTATACTATGACTTTTTTTCTTGAAATTTTTTGACATGCTATACTATGACTTTTTTTCATGAAATTTTTCGACATACTATACTATGAATTTTTTTCCATGACATTTTTTGACATACTATATAATGACTTTTTTTCCATGAAATTTTTTTTCCATGCTATACTATGACTTTTTTTAATGAACATTTTCCACATGCTATACTATGACTTTTTTCCCAAGAAATTTTACAACATAATATACTATGACTTTTTTTTCATGACATTTTTCGACATATTATACTATGACTTTTTTTGGTGAAATTTATCGACATGCTATGCTATGACTTTTTTTCATGAAATTTTTCGACATACTATACTATGACTTTTTTTCTTGAAATTTAATGACGTACTATAGTATAACTTTTTTTCTTGAAATCTTTCGACATACTTTACTATGACTTTTTTTCTTGAAATTTTTCGACATACTATACTATGACTTTTTATGTTGAAATTTTTCGACATACTATACTATGACTTTTTGTCATAAAGATTTTCGACACACTATACTATGACTTTTTGTCATAAAGATTTTCGACATACTATACTATGACTTTTTGTCATAAAGATTTTCAACATACTATACTATGACTTTCTGTGTTGAAATTTATCGACATACTATACTATGACTTTTCATGAAATTATTCGACATTGTATACTATAACCTTTTTTCATGAAATTTTTTGACATACTTTACTATGACGTTTTTTTTGGTGAAATTGTTCTACATGCTATACTATGACTTTTCACAAAATTTATCAACATACTATGACTTTTTTTGGTGAAATTATTCGACATTCTACACTATGACTATGTTGAAATTTAACAATATACTGCACTATGAATTTTTTTGTAAATATTTTTCGACATGCTATAGTATGGCAAAGTATACATAGTATAGTATGTATATAAAATAAGTCATAGCATATGTCGAAAAAAGTCATAGTATAGTATGTCGAAAAAAGTCATAGCATAGAATGTTGAAAAAATAAACAATTCATAGCATAGTATTTTGAAAAAATAAAAAAGTCATAGTATATTATGTCGAAAAAAAAATCATAGTATAGTATGTCGAAAAAAGAGTCAAAGTATATTATGTTGAAAACAATAAAAAAGTCAAAGTATAGTATGTTGAAAAAAGTCATAGTATAGAATGTTGAAAAAATAAACAATTCATAGTATATAGTATGTCGAAAATTTTTTAAAAAGTCATAGTATAGTATGTGGAAAAAAGTCATAGTATAGTATTTCTAAAATAAAAAAAATCATAGTATAGTATGTCGAAAAAGGTCGTAGTATAGTTTGTTGAAAAAAGTCATAAATAAGTCACAGTATATAGTATGACAAAAAAGTAATCGTATAGAATTTCAAAAAAGTCATAAAAAAGTAAAAGTGTAGTATGTCTAAAAAAAGTAATAAAAAAGCCTTAGTATATATAGTAGTTTGAAAAAAGTAAGAAAAAAGTCAAAGTATAGTATACTTTGCATACTATGCACGAAATTTTCAATATGATATGATTACAGGTCAAACTTTGAGTCGCAAGCTGTTTAGTTGTGTGTGTGTGTGTGTAAGTATGTGACTGAGCTCACAAATCCTCATCACCTTCATACATCTTTAATGTCAGAGCTCTGTGGTACTTACAGACACCACCAGGAGTCTGCACTTCTTGCTAATATCAATACAAACAACCACAGCAGTCAGGAAATGTGAAAATGTAGTCACAAAGTGGTGACGCCTGTACAAGCAAGAAGTGGCTTGAAGGTTGGAGAAGCTGGAAAGATGCCAGTTTAAATCTGTGACCTTTACTGAAGAAGTACTTACACTAGCTTGTGTACTAAAGTAAAAGTACAGAAGCCGAAATGTACACAAAGTCTCAAAAGTAAAAGCACTCATCATGCAGAATAGCCCCTTTCAGAGTGTTACATTATTATAGATTCTATAATAAAATATATATATTTATGCTGGCATAGTGTTTAGTGTTTTGCATACTGTAATATTTCACTGGAAATAGTATGCAATTCGCATACCACTGGTTTCATACTAAAAAATCTCACATACTGCACTGCAACCGTAGTATGGTACGTCATAAAAATGTTTATTTCTTGTAGTTTTAGGTTACCTTCAAAAAGGACAACAGAGATGTGGGTTCACATCCTTAGTGCTGTGTGTGGTTAGGTTTTAGCAACAAAAGCACTTTTGTTAAGAACAGGGTTTCAGGTTTTCAGTCAAATGTAAAATAATTCACACTTATGTATCTGTATTATGTATCTTTTTTTCAATATTAAACCATGACAAGGATCTTTCCCTTACCTTCACCAAGTACAGTGAGTGCTTCCACGTAATCATAAAAAACATTAATCATGCTTTAGTCGCTACGAGCGGATATTATATTGTAAGATCTGATATTGTAGAAAAACTAATTTAATACTAATTATTGAACGTTTTGCAGATATGTGCAGTATGAACATTTTGTGACTTGGAAGATACATTTTTGTTTTTTTAGAAATGTTTCCTCAGGGTTGCAAATCATCTTTGATAAAAAGTCCAAGGTAGAAGCTTATGCACACAAAAGATATTGAAAGAAGAAAACTCGCATGGAGCATCTCGGCAGGAAACATCCAATCGCTAAGCTTAAAATCTGCTAGGTTGCCACTAATAGTGGGCTGAAGCCAGGGGCGCCTTAATATTGACTTGAGGCCCCGTGGCTACGGACGTTTAGGAGGCCCCTCTCTCTCTTCATAATATGCCATGGCAACTTCAGAACCACCAGTCAATGGACAGCCCTCCTCATCAGTAAACAGAATATGAAAGTCATCATTATAAGACAATACGTCTACAATAAGTCAAGACAAAGCTAGGTTAATGAGCCAAGTAGTCCTGTGTGCACAGTGGCAACAATTAAAGACTTGCAAACATCACAAGTCAAGAACCAGTATAAATTTGTCGTGGGGGTTTGGGGGTTCTCCCCCAAGAAAATCTGAAAGGTTTTGACCTAAAACTATGCAATATATAATTTTGGACCATTATTATTACTATAGACCAGGCCCAAAAAGCTTAAAAACAAAACTTGCTACAATAATTATGTTATTATTTACACACATCACAGCCTTCATCTGAACATTTAATTCTTCTGGCAACGTTTGCCATGTGAAATCCTATTCTGTAAATCAATAGAGCAGATTCAGAAAACTTTTAAATACCGTTTCATTCATTATATTTATTCTAGCCTATAGCCTAGACCCTGGGTTCCCAGCTCCAGACCTCCAGACCCCCTACCTGCCCATTTTAAACTGCTCTCTGCTGTAACACACCTGAACCAGCTGATGCTCAGCCCTGATCAAACAGTAAGGGCTGCTGAGTTGCATCAGGTGCATCAGGCGTGTGACTCCTCTGACTGGCTTCTTCTCCTATCAATTAACAGCTTAGACTCTTGGGTTTTGTAGCATTTAGAGACACCCATCATACCAAAATGATGGAAGAAAACATGATTTCTCAGAAACAAGGTGGAAATACTAAATCTGATGGACATCACATAAACCTATAGCATCGTCAAACTATCCGGGAGATTCCAGAAGATATCGTTACAGTGGGTGAAAACGCCTCCGCAACTAGCAACTCTACCACACTTACTGTAAGCCATTTATTTTATTTTCAACTCAATTTTAACACGTCTTTGTTTTCTCTTCCATTTATCTGAAAAGATAATTCATTGCTCACAATACAAAGTGCAGAGCTGAAAAAAACACCTGCTGCCAAGACAACAACCTTTTCTTCAACATTTGTTCAACAACTTGTGTAATCTTAGAGGGAAAGAGGAAGAGTTTCGTACAAAGGCAGACTGTAGTAATGGTCTCCTAGTAACTGCAGGACTTCATGTTCTCGAATAAATGATTCCAGGTCAAACTTTGGGTCGCAAGCTGTTTAGCTGTGTGCGCGTGTGTGTGTGTGTAAGTATGTGGCTGAGCTCACAAATCCTCATCACCTTCATACATCTTTTATATGAGAGCTCTGTGGTACTTACAGACACCACCAGGAGTCTGCACTTCTTGCTAATATCAATACAAACAACCACAGCAGTCAGGAAATGTGAAAATGTAGTCACAGAGTGGTGAAGCCTGTACAAGCAAGAAGTGGCTTCAAGGTTGGAGAAGCTGAAAAGATGCCATTTTAAATGTGTGACCCCTAATGAAGAAGTACTTGCATCATTCACTTATAAGTAAAATATGAATAGCACAAAAGTGGAAATGCACAAATGCGTTGCTCAGAAAGTACATATGTCAGGTAAAGGTTGCTGTATTAAAAAAAAACATCTGGTAATATCAAGACTTTGGTATTTGATCATCAGTCAACATGTTTGATGTACCTTAAATGTTTTCTTACACTCGACTTTTAGAAAACAAGATGTGATTTTGGTTGAGTTTGTGCTACAGATCTTTGGTTGAAACTGATATTTTCAGCAATGTGAAGTTAAAACTGTAAACACGTCAGCAGGAGTCTCTTACCGTTCTGTGCATCTTGTCCTCCAAATCCTGGTTGATCCTCTGAAGAGCTGCATAGCTACTCTGGATCCTAGAACAACAGAGAAGAATCATTATGGCCTGTTTTAAATACAAAGCACAACACATGATGACTAAAGAATGTTTTTACTGTTCATACAGCTGAATAAGCATCAGTAATCTCCACATAATTTTAGACTGAGAAATAAATGAATTACTACATCGGGGGTACTGACGGAGAATCTCGGAGGGTATTTGCAGGATAATCTAAGTACTGACTCAGATTTCACTCAGGATAAAAATCCGGTATACACAGTATATACACAGTATATAAAGGTTTGATATGTTAATCACCACAGCAGGAGATACGAACAAAAATACATAATCATACTATGACTATTTTATGATAGCAAATCAGTAAACATACATAAGCACTGACTCTACAACTGAAGACTATCATGTTTATTTTTCTCTTGTATTTCTCCTTTTAATTCTCTCTCTCTCTCTTTAAATCACTATTGCTCTTTGGTAGACTTCCAGCGCATTAGTGAGCTTAATGGAACAGGACCTCGACTCTCTATTTGTTAACTTGTTCCTGGTGTTTTTATCATGTCACCTCTCAGTTCAGTATCGCATTTTCAAATTAGCTCTCGGGCCTAAGAGAGTGTTGATAAACCGGCATTTATGGCTCCATTAACCAGACAGATATGGAGAGTGTGCAGTGGAGACAAGAAGCAAAGACACATCACAAAACAAAGACCTGAAAGAGATTTGAGCGGGCACACAGGGAGCGTAAATGAAAATGAAGGAGAGCCACTGGAAGAGAGTGGTTCACTGATTGATGGAGAACAAACAAAACCGGCCATTATGAGCAAGAACACCGAGTGCTGTTGCTCATTTAAGAGGAGCATAAGACCTGAGTCTGTCAGGCAGCACTTCAACGAGCTCTACCAATCATTCAGATGGTTAAAATTAGCACGAGAGGGCTGGGAATGGGTTGTGCCGATCATAATGAAAAAAGACCGGCAACCATACTGCCTTCTTTCCAAGTTTCAAGAAAGAGTTTATTTAAACAGCATATTGTATATATACATTTATATATAGATGCTAATTAGATTATCCAACCAGAGGACCACAGAAATAAGGTGAATTGGGTCTTCCAACACCTTGGCTGACAAGATCATCAATACTGGACGATTCTGCAAATCCCTTGGATTACAGTAAATTCAATTAAATTATTTTCAAATTCTCCTTTTTTACAATATCTGCAGATGGCAACACAATACGGTTAAGGTTAGGGAAAGGTTAGGGAGAGAATAAGATCATGGTTACAGTTAATAAAAAGGCCAAAGTTCATTTCAGGTCTGTAACAGGGCATGAACTCTGGTCTCTTGCATGAAAGTCAGACGCGCTCCATGGGCACTACTTCCTGGAGTGTCAGCATCAGGTAGAGCAGTGTTCATTTTGGCAGCTATTTTAGATTTAGTCTTAGTCTTAAAACGAAAATGCTTACTAGTCATTTTTTCATCCTTCACAGTTTTAGTCCAGTTTTAGTCACCGAAAACTCATTAGATTTTAGTCAAAATGTTTTCTCTCCTAATTTTGTCGGCTATTCTTTTTAATTTAATCTTAGTCCTGTGTAGTCATCAGATTATATTGAACATTTTTGTCATTTTAGTCAAACTTATTTCACATACGGCCCGTTATGAGAGCCAATCTGTCCACCCAACATGTGTAAATATGCGTTACTCATCTACCCGAACCCGACTCGACCTGCAAACCGCCAATTTTATGTATTATAGTAGCACAATTGTCAGGATTGAGGTGTGAGACAAGAACGACAAAGACGGACTGAGTGCTGCCGCAGCGCACTGTATGTGTCTGAGACAGAGAGAGAGAGTGACGGAGAGAGAGGAAGAGAAGGAGGAAAGTGACAAAAATGAGCGATTTTTGGTTTGTATGTTTTTAAACTACATTTTAGTCTCGTAATTTTTCTCTACCAATATTGCATGTTTGATATCTTCGCCATTAGTGTTTAATGACGTCGGTGCCGTCTCACCATCGTCATGGAAAAAAAGGTCGTTGACGAACATATTTTGTCATAGTTTTCGTTAATGAAATTAACACTGAGGTGGAGGTGTGGAATTGGTCCAATATGGTCTTCATTTTCTTGGGATACTGGGCCGCAAATGAGCAATGAGTGCCACCGTCATGGTCTTTAATGACATGTTACAGCGTGTGAAAAACACTCTTCATCTATCATCTAATTTCCTCGTTGACACTTTGGGGTGTTTCTTCCTGGGGAGGAAATGACAGTTCATGCATACATAAAAAGACAAGCTGCCCACCGAGTCATGCACATCTGCACACACACCTGCGTAGTTTCTCTGTAAATTTCTCCAGTTCCTCCTGGGCCCGGCGCAGCTCTGTCTCGAGGTACTGCCGAGTGGAATCAAACTCCGTCTCCACCATCTCTAGTTTGTGGGTGGTGTACGACAGGCGCTTGCGGAGGTCATCCTTGTGGTCGTGGAAAGAGCTGAACGTGCAGCAGAGAGATTTTAGAGAACAGAAAAGACACAGTCACAACACTGAAGTACTTTCATTGCCGTCAAAGTTTGTGAGATTCATCAAGCCAAGCATAGAGAGGGAGAGAAAACAGAGTAAAAAGTAAAGTGTGTATGTGTTTGTGTGAGACGGAGGAAACGGGATGAAGTGTAGCTGGAGTGTAATTCAGTTGAGTGAGAGAGGTCCCAGGCCAGGGGAAAGCAGGCCGATGGGGAGGAGGAGATGGATGAAGGAGGAATACTAATCATTTCCCATTCACAGGGAGGGAGCAGAGCTGGGAAAGGAGCTCCCATCGGTGTAATGGTGAATTCCATTAAACAAACCCCCTATTGAACCTCTGAAAGAATTGGAAAGGATTTTTTGCCCCCAGACACAGACCAGACCATGGGTGATTCATAGAAGAAGAAAATATAGTATGGACCACGGCTTTGTGTGTGAGTAAAGCCACCCACATATGACTAGCGGTAAAATCGCCCTGCGCTGGCTGTGCCATTGTTTTCCTATAGGGAGAGCGGTGCTGCCCGACTAGACGGAAGCGCTAACCTTGGCGTGGCGCACCGCGCAATACTGCCACCAAGCGCTGCAGTCAAACTTCAAATTATTTTAACTTTGACCTCGATTGCCGCCGACCTTTCAAAGCGCAACCAATGAGAATGTTGTTGTTGCCTAGAGATAGTTAATGGTGTTCCTTGCACACTTTTCGAGGACATATTATACCTGTGCTGCGCTTTGCCTCTGCAAGGCTCTGCGTCCTACCTTGCAGTGAGTGAAGAGCAAATTTCTTATCATGTGAAGGCAGCTTAAAGGGGAACACCACCTAAATTAAGAATTCCAATTTGTTATTTCCATAGTCTTGGAAAATTCAATCAATATTTGTGAACATGAGCTACTCCCTCTTAACGCCAGAAACCAGAGAAGTCTCAAACTTGAGAAGTCATAGGGTATAGAAAGTCTGGAGCTGCTCCATGGACAATGAATGGGAGACTGATGTTGTGGACCAACAGAATGTTTTTCTTTTTTATAACCAAATAAGCTTTATCCTATTAGTAGTGTTAGTCAGTTAGTCAGTTGTGAAACTTAAATTATACTCATATATGGCGCCTTCAAATGGGGTCGTGTTTACCGTGTTCATGAGAAGAGTCAATATGAACGCCCCCCTCTTGTGGTATTTACAACCTCGTAAGTGGCAAGTTTCTGAAAGCTCAGAGTTCACGAGTTGTGACGTGTTTGTTGACGTTGTCAGAAATGGCGGAGGCCATGGAAGTTAATTTTTCGGTAAATAATAAGTTAATATATTGTAATTTTAGTCGTATATTGTTTTTCTTCGTAATTTTATAATAGGTCTGGAGAAAATGTTGATATTACTTCATCTTTTTCCTCTGTCATTATGCCTTTGCATTTACTGCATCATGTTACCTGCTTGCTAGCTTGCTAAATTGTTAGCCTCTAGAGGCTTCTAGACGCCGACAGTAACGTTAATGTTGCCGTTGCTTAGCAGCGGTGTTCGCACGACTTGACCACTTGAACGGCAAGCATATCGCGTACATGACTTCCCATGTTTTAAAAACGAGCTGACGAGTTTCATTTGGAGCAGTTCCACACGTTATAGCCCATGACATCACAAACTTGAGTTTTAGCACTCTAGTTTTTAGATTTGGGAGAGAGTTGTTCATGTTTACTAATATTTTTTGGACTGTCTTAGAACATAGGAATAACATGTATGAATTTTGAAAATGGGCGTAGTTCCCCTTTAAGACAGAAAAAGCATGAGAGAGCGTTAAATGAGAGGCCACAATAGTACCGTTTCACCACCACCATCACCATCAACGGCAACAACATACCAGACAGGGAGCAATATTTCGGTCTTTTGATGCAGGTTTGAGTGAGGGGGATGAAAACACACAGACTGGGAGTGACTGAGGGAATGGATGGGGATAATGAAAGGCTAGAGATGGGGAGCAGGAGCTGTGTAAGCTCTGGGGGGATCTAGCATTTTGCCAGACTGATGGATACTTGGCTCACGGAGAGGTTCGATGGCTCAGCGCTGCCAACCAGCAGGCGCAATAGGTGCACCTCCAAGTCCACCTCGGCCCAGAGCCTCAATTAGGAGGCTGGCAGTAAAGGAGGAGAAAATGGTGTCCACAGAATGACTTATTGACTGTGTTGTGTCAATACGAGGGATGAACTACCTGTAATGTCTGGGTACTTGGTTGAAGAGCTCCACTAATTAAGCCTTCATCAAGCAGTAGATATATAAGTAGCCAAGCAAAAATAAGCCCATAAACATGGACCCTGACGTTAGACTAGTCAACAAACATCTGGCCGTG
>CAKALU010034151.1:0-23489 GCA_916700995.1 Hozukius guyotensis | reverse complement strand
AGACATTTAAGGACGTCATCTTGGGCTTTGGGGAACACTGATCAACATTTTTCACCATTTCCTGACATTTTATAGATCAAACAACTAATCGATCAATCGAGAAAATAATAAACAGATTAATCGACAATGAAAATAAGTTAGTTGCAGTCCCAAATGGACTGAAATGATGTCATGTTCATATTGAAATATACAGTATTATATGATATACAGTATATTAAAAAGCAACATAAGAACAAGACAGAGTCTACAGCCATGCTAGCAGCTCTGTGCGGCTGCAGTCGCTCACAATGATAATGCTAACATGTAGCAGGTATAAAGTTTACCATGTTCACAATCTTGGTTCAGCTTGTTAGCATACTAAGATTTGGTAATTAGCACAAAACACAAAGTACAGCTGAGATTGATGTCAATAGTTTTGTCAGTATGAGGTCAAAAATAAATTTAAATTTGAACTGATGATGACGCTGGAGGAAAACTTGGGCTCACCAAAGTTATCACAATTCAATAAATGTTGAAATATACAACAAAAGACGACCAACTGACATTGCAATCCCTACAACCATTGCGCTTGTGTGGCTGAAAATGTAAAATACTGTATCTGCTATAATTGCAAAGCAAGTTTACTGCAAAATGTATAATAAATCTACAGCAACAGTCTAGTGTTATTTCTACATTTGTCCATCCTACTGTATCAATATGCAAAACCCTGACCTCACACTAAAATATACTGTGTGTTCCACTACCCATACTACCATACTATTTAGTATGCCAGAATAATATTTAGTATGTCCCAATACATAGTATGCATGCCAAAAAATACCAGGATGTCCTACTACATCCGGTCGTATTTTGCAGTATGCAAGCCAGCATGCTTTTCTGGCTATTCTGACCCAAAATCCTCTGTGCAGTGGATATATGAACAAGAGGGTCAAGGTTAAGAGCGCAATGTTATGAAGAAGTACTAGGCCTATGTCCCAATTGTATGCATACTGCATGCAACAGTACATACTTTGTAAGGGAAGCTGCAGTATGTACTAAAAACCAAAACAAAAAGTATGTGATTCGGAACGTAACCAGAATCTCTAATATTGTTTGGTCAAGGCTACAGACTGGACAAACTCAAGTTGAGGTACTTGCTTTAAAGCTGCAGTGGGTAGAATTGGAGCAAAGTTTGTGATCTGGCAGCCATGTTGAGATCAGTTGAGGAAATACCAAACACCGCCCACCAGCCAGAGCAAACTTTCTCATTTAACAGCTAAACAGTACACTACAAGATGTTTCTGGAAACATCTGAGGAGAGAAATAGGCATTACAGTAACAGAATATTGATTCATATTTGATCAGCGCTGCCTAGTTTGACTGTTTGATCGGAGTTCGCGAGGGATTGACAGCTGCCTCCGCTGACGGCCAATAGGAACGCTCTCTCTCTCTGAAATGACTTGTGATTAGCCAAAGTCTCCCGTCACTGGCTAGATTTTTTAAAGCCTGAAAACAGAGCCATGAGGAGGTGCAGAAATTTAGTTTTCTCTCAGAACACTTGAATTAGAATATGCTGAAAGGTTATTATGGATTTTTTGACCAATGATGCCAAAAGTATTCTGCCTACTGCAGGTTTAATGATGAGGTTTAGTCATGAAAAATATTTTCATTTTATAAATCGCCAAATATGTACACTCAAAAAAGGGATGGCCTTCTTTGAGTGTACAAACTCAAATATCTTTTGTCTGTCCTCACAAAACTGGAAAAACGGCACATAAAAGCTGCCCTTTTTCATTTACTTTGTACCATGATTCACGAATATCTCAACGTCTTGACCACTTATAAATCTGACCTTGAATACATAGAATATATTTCTAATAATTACAGGAAGTCTTGTGAAATACACATTTCCTGAAACTGACAGTAAATGAGTAGATGTTGCATGTTCCCGGCCACCTCGTGTGGTTTTTCAAACTAAAGGCTTACATGAACGCCAACAGCCACAACATCCTGGTTCAAAGTCTGATTGGCTCAGCAGACTTTCTGGGAACTACAGTCAGCACAGCAGCGTACGACAAAAATCCCTGTTAATGCTATTGAAACCATTTCCAAATTCGCTCACACAACACCACCTCTCTCTGTGTCTAATGAGGCAGCAGGAGCAGAATCAGCAACAACGACAACACAACAGATATACACTTTTTTCTAGTATGGAAAGAGCCAATTAGATGATATCCTCTTATCACCTGCTGGTTTTATCAGATCTTCATTTAGGTTACACGTGATAAAAATCCAGCAGGTCATCACGACAACACAAATCCCAAAACGTCCACTGACTCTCACTCCAGCGGGAGCTTATACATGCAAGTTCACAATCCATGTGCATATGTGTGTATGTGTGTCTACACGTAGTGCAGAGCTGCGTCTGCTATTGTACATCAGCCTTGTGGCTGTTTCCATATCTGTAACGACAGCTTGCACAAGCAAAGAATGTACAGTAGCACAGCCATGGGCTTTATTTACAATGATAAAAAAAGCTCAATCTAATTTCAAGTTAAAGTGAAGTTAAATTAGATGTCGTATCTCGATGATAAGCAGCCTGTTATCATTCCTGCATCACTGACACACTGTTAGCACTACCACGGCATCGTGGGACTGTTTGTACTGGAGGAAAACAATTATTATCTCCAAATAGGGGGGGCACCATCCGTAGAAATTTTAATTAAAAGACTGGCAGAGTTTCATCTCAGTGTGACAACTCCATTATTTCACAATGATAAAACAGTCTGCGAGCAGAACAAATTCAGCTCGAACAGAGTGAGATCCACTGGCAGTTTAAGTGGGCAGGCCCGGTTAATCGTTTCCCTGACCTTGACATTTTGATATCCAGCTGAAGTAGCGAGGTTAGGCTGAAATTAGAGTCATTATTCAAATGTGGCGTCACCGAGCTTTGTGCTGGGTCTGACTCTGATCTTATGAACGAAACCCCCGGCACATATTTTCAGTGTGTTGCCTCGTTACAGTGAGAATAAATCTACTGTGGTTAGATTTTGTGTGCTCAGGAGCACTTGTGTAATTTATCGTTTTCACTACACCGTGCACATCTCCTTATAAATCTTTTATTTTCTAATTTGTACACATAATAAATATGCTTTACTGCCCCTTACCTTCATCTGGATCGTTCCTGGCCGACGCCTCTAGGAGCGCCACGCTGGCGGCGAACGACACGTGCCTCTTGGACTCTTGCTGGAGGTTGCTGGCGTTGCGTCCCTTCTTGTCGGCCTTCCGCTTCTTGTTTTGCATCTCCTTCTCGTACACGGCCCATCTCTTCAGCTGCTGGGTGCGCCGCTTCTGGGCCGTCCGCAGCCTCTCCAGACTGGGCACTTTGTCCAGCTGCTGCAGCTCCTGGATCAGCTCCAGGTGGTTGGCCATGGCGCCGGAGGGGGGGACGGCAGTGGTGGATGAATGGCGGAGGGGTGACTTTGGGAGGGGAGAAAGTATGATTCTAGCGAGGGCTGCACCTTCGGCCATGGCCTCCTCCCATCATCATCATCACCATCATCATCATCATCCTTTCAGCAGCAGTAAACGTCCTGAGTGAGGAGAGAGAGAAAGCCACAAACTTTTACTACCTGAAACTTTATTAAACACATCAGCAAAGTAGTTTGATGCAGCTTTACACTTCTAATAAATCTTTGGAAAGATGCACTGGGGAAACACCGACATTCAAAAGTGAGCATTGATCCGATGCACCACAGCAAAGTGCACGGAGATGCATTTTGGTGGCCTAGTTAAAGAGACCCAAGTTCAAAATACCAGGAAACAATATACTAACAAACTCCTTTAATGCTGAACATAACGGTTTTCTTGTCACATGTTTCCATTCTCTGTCAGATGTAAATAAAATCATATTTCTGTTCTACCAAACACTCTCAGGTTCATCAAGGTGAAACAAAAATGAGAACAATATTTCATCTTGTAATCGCTCCATTTTCTTTCATTCATTTGCATGATATACACTCCATCAAGATGATGCCTTTAAAGGGGTCAGGAAAGGGGACAAATATACCTCTATGACAAAGGAGGCCAATTTTTCCGTTATTATCTAAATGACTGGGTTGCAGTCTCAATTTTCCATTTGCTTTGTACACCGTTACAGACCTCATAGACCTCAGTCTGTACCATCCTGCCTCAAGGTTAACCGCTTCCTGAAAGCTACTGAGTAGACGCCGGTATGATGAGAAACTGATAAACAGAAAAGAAAAAAATGCTAGGGCAGTGAGTTGAAGAGGGGATTTTTCCATGTCATCATAACCTTGATGCCTGCCTGTTAACATGAACAAAAGTCTCTTGTATTCTCTCTAACAATTGAAAGTTATGCTGTCAGTGAACCAACAAAAAGCAGCTTCAGATTCTTATCGTTTTTTTTAGAGATCTACCAAGAAAGCAGCACACTGTACGTATGGATATCTTTACAAATGATCGTCTAGAGGGGAAAAACTAACTTCTATCAACATAACAGGTCAAAAGCAAAACCATACACTAGGACTGTCAAAGTTAACGCGATAATAACGTGTTAACGCAAATTTGTGTTAACGCCACTAATTTCTGTAACGCAGTAACACAACTTGCAATTTTTAGGTTGTAGTGGACTCAGTTTAAAAGCTAGAGTGAAGATACTCGCATCATATGAAACTAGAAAACCTAAAACATCCATTGGTACAAATCATGTCCTACTAGCTTGCCGCAAAGGAGACTAAATAACGCTCCAAACTTGCGCAAAAGTTTGGCGAGGAAAAACTGGCATGGCCATTTTCAAAGGGGTCCCTTGACCTCTGACCTCGAGATATGTGAATGAAAATGGATTCTATGTGTACCTACGAGTCTCCCCTTTACAGACATGCCCACTTTATGATAATCACATGCAGTTTGGTTCAAGTCATAGTCAAGTCAGCACACTGACACACTGACAGCTGTTGTTGCCTGTTGGGCTGCAGTTTGCCATGTTATGATTGGAGCATATTTTGTTTATGCTAAATGCAGTACCTGTGAGGGTTTCTGGACAATATTTGTCATTGTTTTGTGTTGTTAATTGATTTCCAATAATAATTATATACATACATTTACATAAAGCAGCATATTTGCCCACTCCCATGTTGATAAGAGTATCAAATACTTGATAAATCTCCCCTTAAGGTACATTTTGAACAGATAAAAAATGTGCGATTAATCATGATTAACTATGGACAATCATATTTTAATCGATTGACAGCCCTACCATACCCATTTAAAATAAACCTTAATAGAATTAAATAGAGTGAATACAGACTAAATACAAGCATACAGTAGGTAGGAAATCTACAGTGATTGAGCTCATTCAGACTTCCTTTAAACAGCGCTCTTAACGTAGACATTTTATTGCCGCAGCAAAAAAAAACTCTAATGAGAGTCCAGCCCAAACACATACAAGAACAAATTACACTTTACATGGTTTCCATAGCTTTAAAAACAAAATATACATGTTTTATGGATCAGATGCGTTCTTACTTACGCTGATAAACATTTCTTCCTGTCTGCAGCCCTCCACTAATGAAACCGGCAGCATCGCCTGATGAAATGCTCCACAATACACGGTGCTGCGACATCTAGTCAGCACGCCACCGACCTTATACTACATTTCCTTTGCAGCTCTACAACAGCTACCTAACTGCTCAAAACATGGACAGGAAACAAGCAGTATAATCACTTCCTACAGCAGCTTCACTTTCAGTCCTCAGTTTGCCAGCGCAGCATGTCTGTGTGTGTGCGTGGGTGTGTGTGTGTGTGTGTGTGTGTGTGGGTGTGTGTAGGTGTGTGTATGTGTGTGTGTTTGTAAGTGAACAGAAGTTGTCCGTTACATTCTCAAGTGGCTATAAAAAGACATCCAAACACTAAATGAAACTCGGAGCTAAACCTTGCCACTCTGACACCTTTAGATGCATAAAACTCTCCAGCACTAAGATAAATCTTCCCTCTATAACAGAAACTATTTACCAAATGACAAGCGAGACTGAGAGCTTCTGTGAAAGCTGGAAATGTCTTTAACACAGCAAACTGGTTTACAGCAAATGATTCGTAAAGACTGGGTCAGCATCCAAAGGTCGATCATAAGAGGATTAACAGCAGGGTCTCAAATTATTCTGGTGGATTTCAAACTAAAAGCTGTCAGCAATCTTTTTTCCTCCTAAGTCTTTTGAGGAAGACAGACGGCAGATGCAGAAGTGCAGCATGTTCAGTCTCTAGGTATGGTTGAATTTGTTGGTTTGCGTGATAGTCTGTACAAATAACAGACTTTTGTGGTGTGAAAAAAAAACGTGGACCGGTAGAAGCTAAAAAGCTGGTGGTTTAGTTGCTGTTGGTGGTAGAAAAGATAGATATCAGTCTGCGATGTAGAGTGCCGTGTCAATGTCTTTCACTACTTAGCAGGACTTGTTAAGACCTTTCCAAATTCTGGTCATTATATGAATATTTATCCTTTTGTGTATTTTAAAAAGGTTTATCATCAACATAGTTTGCTTGACATTTGAGGTCAATATGCATTTTTGCTCTTCATTTTTTATGGATGTAGTTTATAATTCTTCAGCTTTTTGTGCGTATCTGATGCCGTTGTGTTCATCCCAGGTGCCAATCGGATCCACTTATTGGTGAAGTTATTTGGAATCTATGTATTTGTTAACATAATTCACTAATCTAAATAAAGTTTTTTCTTATCACAGTAAGTTTATTTTGAATGTAAATAACAGTGTCTCAATTAGTAGTAGGCGATATGACTTATAATGCATTCACCGTATTTATTTTGGTTTGTGACGGTATTATATCACGATATTACAAAATGAAAAGGGTTACTCCACTCAAAACACGATTCTACCTCTTTTCTTTCTATTGGCAATGTAAGGGGATACATCTTAAGAAAGTTTTCAGTTGTGAGTGAACTGTAGCTGACTGTCGAGTAACCTGGATCTCAGCAATAAAGAATATTTGGGAAAAAATTATGTTTTTTTCACATATTTACTGTTCTCACCACAGCCAAACTGGGAATTACATTACATTTAAAAGAATGTACATCTTTGAAGAAGACAAAAGCTGACATAACCTATCACATCTTAACCCACATGAAGAAAGATTTTGATAATATAGAGCGTAGAAGCTGTTGGACCAGTACTGTACAGAAGACACATGGACTGTGAGCAGCGCGGCTCGACTGCGGGCGGCTCATCTAGAGATTAGCTGTGTGTGTGTCCCCTATTTTTTCCGCGTGGTGCGCGTAGTTCTCAGCAGAAATAGACAACGAAAATGATCTGTTGATGGCTTGCAGTAGCATCTCCGCAGCAGCAATGCTGTCTGTGTGAAAACCACACAGGTGGCTGCTCTAACCTGTTAATGAAAAACAAAAGTTTCCACAACGAAACGGAACTGTGGTAGCCTGTACATAACCATAGTAAATCACAAAACCAAAATGTGTGTGTGTTTATCACGGTATTGACGGTATTGCCAAATCCATGTCGTGGGCGCATGGACTGGTGAAAGAGAAGATAATATCAATTTTATGAAAACACAAATTTAAACAACTAATATGTTCATTGTTTATTCACAGAAAAGGCTGCAACTACACTACACAAATCATTTGACTATCCATCAACATAATAGCTGTGGTTTTTAAGAGTGGTGTGTGACATTCAAAGTAAACCGTACCACGTTTTAACGGAGTAATAAATGTATCAATCTGTATGGCCATGACACCCGAGGTGATAATAAGAATACTTCTTTGAAAATATTCTGAAAGCACCACTAGTTACCCCCAGAATAGAGTGATATTCTCAACTGAGGTCATAAATATTGAGTTATTGTTTGTTGGGTCATCTGCTGCTGACACAATGTTCCTACTGATGGAGGCACATCTATTCAAGTAAGGACATGAAACAGACTCATCTGAAGTGCGTGTCAGCGCTAAAACAGGAAACGCATCACGCTGGGTAAAAAACAGACATAATAAAGATAAAGGCTATGAGCAAACGCCACATACAGCTCATGTCTTTCCTTTTTAATCTTAGGAATTTTAAACAAACTGCAAACCTAATTGGTTTTTTCTCATATTATACTTTACAATAAACTATGAAAAACATTTGCTTAGTTGTTAAGTTTTCATTGCCTTATTTTATATGTGAAATTAAGGTTCACTCGGCTGAACTATTGCCAAAAAGTCAGCCGTCCTTCTCCGGTTTATAGGAGCTGAGTTCAGTGAAGGAGCTGATGAAATAATAAACGCTCTACAGAATCAACAGTGGAGGCCATTGCTGCAGAGTTACACAATAATAAACAAACATGGTCATAGAAAAAATAAGTTTTTGATTGTCGAAAAAGGACACCAAACAACAAACAAAGAGCAGCAGTGAGAGTGTCCATGGTACATAGGGTGATGATACACTCAGAGGTGTCCTCTGTACATTGTGGTGATTGCCGTCTCCACCTTGTCCCTTATTTTTGTATATAAGGAAACATCTGAGAGAATAATTGTCCAACATTAATACAAATATCACCAATTTCTTCCCACTGGCTGATGAAAGTTTTAACCAACCGAGCCACATACAGTGGAACTGATCCAGGAAAAGGCCAACGAGCGAACTGGGTCTAACAACAACTATGACCATAAACCGTTGACATCTATAAAATATTTTACACAAAATGCTTTATTTTACAACATGTTGAGTTTTACATGGTGAATGTTTCCAAGTAGGGCTTCAAGATAATGGAAAAAAATGACTTTTTTTTTTCCATGATATATATTAAGATATGAAAAAATACAGAAACATTCACCCTAAATTTTGTAGGCTACATTTTAAAAAGGTAAATGCGTCAATCTGGTGCACTTTGAGAGCAAAATTAAGAGGCTAGATAAACAATTTTGTGCTCTTGTAAACAATCTAATCATAGACACATTGGTTGTATGGATGTGAACGGTGATGACACAGCAAAAAAGTCACACCCACAAAGCATGGCTAACAAGACAGGCTCCGTGTTTCGTTGGTTGGGTTTCCAACATCGCCACGGAGGGTCCGTGAGGGTCTGCTAGGGTCCGTGTGACGTAAATGTCGTCATCAGAGGATGTACGCGTCGGCTCTGTGAGATCGTCTGCGTACCGCAAATTGGTTGTGACCGTGCGGCCTTTTCCTATTTCTACTGCTCATGTGTGGAACGCGTCCTCCAGACGGACAGTATAAACAGAACTACTACGCGTCAGTGGTGTCCACAGCTGTCCATGTTAGCTTCCATTTGGGATTATAACAAAGGCTTCAGTCCACGGCCCCGGAAAGTGACGAGGTCTGAGTGAGGGGTGCTGTAAAGCTCACGGTCGAAGCCGCGAGCAACCATCACCCCGGGCCTTTCCAAGCCAACCTACTATAGCTAGTCACGGCGCACTAGGAGGAAATGTGCCCGGTGAGGGCCAGCCAGCCCCGCGGGGAGGATCCTCCCACACCGGGCGGCTATCTCTGACCCACCGAGTTGAATACCCCAGGCAGCCGCGGACCCCACTCGTTGACAAGTGTATAAATATATATGCGTTTCATTATGAAACTGTGGCAGGCCTGCCTAGACTGAAGGTAATTAATGGAAAACACTGGATTAGGCGTGGAAAATGAGAACCGTATTTCCTTTTGTATCAAGCAGCGAAAAAGTCTAAGCATAATGTCTTTGATTTAATTTGCACGTCCTGCAATGTGACCATGGCGCATGCGCGTCGCAATGTTGATGCTGAACCGATATATATCGTGCAGACCTACTTCCAGACACGGCATACATCACTCTCTCTCTCTCTTGGTGAGATGTGAGTGCAGCGGGCAAAGTGAATTAACTTCAGACAGGATGCGTGACAAACAAGGAACGTCCAGTGTTTTCTTTAGCCGTCTTTGATGGTCAAAGGCATCAGTGCAGGGAATATGAAACCCAGGAGCTACTGTTGATCAAATCAGGGGAATCAGAGCAGAGGTAATTATATTACTCCTCCACACACACAAGTGAAAGTATAACCAGAGACAGAAAAAGCAACTAGTGACAAAAACAGACCCAGACAAGCTAATAACTTCTGCATTAATCGGCGACCGATAGCCATTATCATTTTATTATGCCTTTTATGTCTGCATATAAAGCACTTTGAATGGCCTTGTTGTGGACGGTGCTTCACAAATAAACTTGCCTGGTCTTACCCAGCTCTCACAACATTGGATTCATGTAAAAGTTTAAACATACAGCATAGATAAATAATGAACAAAGGCGTCATTTTCACTGGGAATAATCTGACTTTTCGAAATCCTCCTTTTGTCCCCAATTTTTACAGTTTCAGTTTGATTTCCTCACTGAAATCTCTCTAACAGTGTCCTCCGATACGCTCATCTGGGTCGCCTTTATATCGTATGTTAATGAGTGTTAACAGTAATAAACTTTACAAGCAGCACAAGTGGACTTTATGGATCTTTTTTGTCTCGTTTTTTTGTCTCAGGCTATTTACAGGCTGTGCTATGATGGAGCATGTTGCTAAAAAGGATGTTAAAAACTAGTTCTTGTGTATGCAAATACAACGGTAACGATTAGTCGATTAACCGATCAAAAGAAAATTAAATGTTAACTATGATGTTAATGGATGAATTGTTTAAGTCATTCTTTCAAGCAACAACGATAAACTTGTGGTGATTTGAGGTTCTCAAATGTGATAATTAACAGCTGTTTTGGTCTTACAATATAGCAAATATAACATTTTAGGGATTTTGAGCTGTGGGTCTGTCAAAACAAGACATTTCATAATTTCACCTTGTGCTCTAAGATATTGTGTGGGGCAGAGTTTCACCATTTTCTGATGTTTAAAGGCCCTGACACACCACGCCGATGGTCGGCAGTCGGACAGTTTGGGGCCGTCGGCTACCGCGCTGTCGGGAGATTCAGAGAATCAGAAATGAAGAAAGCAAGCAAACGAGTAAAGTCAAGAAAGCACACACCGAAGGCTCTTCTCATTTTTCATCTTCATCTCATCTGATCATTCCAATACACGGATATTTTTACAACGACATGACCATCTGGAATGAATATAAGTGACGGATATGGTGGTTAATATAAGTGGAATAAGTGGTGCGTGAGAGTGGTGTGAAAATGGTCGGCAAACGCCACTTCATTTCTTGTCCGTAGCACAACAACGGCTTGTATATCCGCATTGCTCGGTCTTGTAGTTTCCTTTTTTGAATGACAAATACAGACGTGGTAGTTCGCCATTGGCTGTAGTCTTTGCGGTATGTGCAAAGTGCAACTTTTTGGCCAAGACACAGGCGACGTGAGGCGACACAATGGTCGGCCTTCATCGCCGCTAGTTCTTTGATGACAGTTTGGTGTGTCTGGGCCTTTATAGACCAAATGACAATAACGATAATTAAATAATTGTTAGCTGCAGCCGAAGATGTCGGTAGGTCCCTGTGAATCATCTAAATTGATCCAGGAATTTACATAGCATTTCATTGTTATTGGATTAACATGACTTTGGTAAAAGTACCCTCGACTTCGCTGTGTTTCCCAACTTCTGAAACCAAACCTACGCCCTTGATAATGATAATATTGTCATGTATACAGCAGTATGAGTCCGTTCTTTGCCTTTCTTCTTATTTCTACACTATAATTAACTACTTGATTATTGCCCACTCGTGGAAAACACAAATCACTGGGTGGAGAGGATGTTGCCAAACTAGCATGAATTCTTCCAAGAATACCACAGATTTTTAGACTGATAAGCATTTTCCTACCGTCTCAGGAGCACTCAAACGCCCCGAAACCACATGAGTGAAAAGGACGGCGAGGTGCCTGAACAAGAAGCACGCAGCGGTTTCACTGCTCATCACGAGTCATGCCAGCTTAACCTTTTCTCATGCATTACTCTGTGGGGGATATTTACAAAGAAGTTTCCATTTGACATATCGTCTGACGGCTCTCTCACGGTTGAGACAGGTTATGAAACTGAAGAGCCCCTCATGCTGATCTGTAGTCTTGTTTCTATAACGTTAACAACAGGTGAACAAGAACATGATACTGGCACAGCCTATGGCACTTTTTAAACAGCTGAAGATAGAAGAGAATAAGTCATTTGTTGCCCCAAGGGGAGATTGACTTGCACATTAAGAGCTTCAGCAATGCATGAAAAACAGACAATGTACTTGACACGATGTCCTCGCAGGAGGCCAAAACAAACTGTTTGAAGATATGTAAAACTCAGGGAGCTGTGGGCAACCGTAAGCCCTCTGGTGATATCACAGCCGGTCCCCGGGGCCAAGGCAGCAAATCACAGATTGACCTCAATCAGCTCTCCGGCTGCAGATAAGAATGTTACACTGCACTCACACTTCCTATTTCACTTTTTTATGGAAAAGACACAGCCGAACTTTTATACCGATTATATTTATATAGTCAGACAATGCACATGAAGCAGCTGCTGCTAAACAATATTTATGCCCAGTAAACCACCACTAGAGTGACAATTACTAACGACTCTTCCAGTTTTGTCTCCGTTTGTATTCAGGTTGTTGTTTTCATAAATTGCCAGCTGCCTACACATCACAAAACATCCCGCTTTGTTGTGATTACAAGATCACGAAAAAATGCAAACCACACAACTCATGCTCTGAAACAAATATAAGTGGTCTGGACTTTCAGAAAATGTTCTTTCTTTGCCTAAAAAGACTCGAACCATAATTGACTTTCTTGTAAAAACTGTATCTGCTGCTGACCTGCCGGAGCAGAACATTAATAAAAAGGTATATTATGAAAGCAATAAAAAGAGACATAACTTTAAAATGCACAATATGCTATAAACACAGCCCCGGTTGTCCAAGGTAAATATCTTAATGTATTGTTACAAGCTGGGAGCCATTTACTGCATTTCACTGGGTTCACTGCACAGAAGAAACAGGGTAGTTTGAATATTTGGCCTGTCATGGCCACCTGACGGTTCAGTACAAAGGCTCCGTCACTGAGCATTCAGGTCCATTATCTCCTTTTCATCACTGACAACGATAACGCAGCTGTGTGTGTTCACGAGTTTCCACACTTATGAGACCCAAAACGTCCTCTCAAGGACAGAAACCAAAACTCAAATTATGGATGTTTTAAGAGTCCTCACACTTGATAAAAATAGATGTAAGATTACACTTAAATTAAATGAAATGGTGTTAAAAATTCAGGAAATTAACGCTTCCAGTGACGGCCTAAAAATATAGCATCACAAAAGTGTGTGTGTGCGTTTGTGTGTGTGTGCGTGTGTGCGTGCGAGCATTGAGCAGTGCTGACATCAGCTTTAGTTCACTAATATCTCCACAAACCAGCTGGATTGAGGTCATTATGGACCTTCCATCATCGTCATTATGAAGGTGATTTGGCAATAGACGCACACTATAGATAATGGCAGCACAGTACAGAACATAATACACCACAGGCAGGATTTCATCTTAATGTCTTATTAATATTAAATGTCCTGCTAGAATATTTTATATTTAGAATATTTTCACTTCTACTTTTTCCTGCATCTTTGTTGCAGAGCTGCAAAGATTAATCGATTAGTTGTCAACCATTAAATTAATCAACTATTTTGATAATCAATTAATCGGTTTGAGTAATTTTTTAAGAAAATAATCAGAATTCTCTGATTCCAGCTTCTTAAATGTAAATATTTTCTGGTTTCTTTACTCCTCTATGACAGTAAACTGAATATCTTTGAGTCGTGGACAAAACAAGACATTTGAGGACGTCATCTTTGGCTTTGTGAAACCATTTTCTGACATTTTATAGACCAAACAACTAATTAATCAAGATAATAATCCACAGATTAATCGACAATAAAAGAAATAATCATTAGTTGCAGTTGAAATTAACTTTCAATTTGACAAAAAACAACTCAACTCCACTAACTATCTTTTTCAGGAGCTTTAAACAATATCACACGGTCTTTCTAAACAGTTTGCTCAGATGTTGAGCTTTTAAAAGCTGTAACATGTTTACCAACAAGCTTGGAGACATATCTCCATAGCCCTTTTCAGACATGGAATACATGACTGCTGCATCATCTGTTAAAGTGATGGTATTTTGTCATTCAGACATAAAGGACTTTTACGTTAATGTTCCTTAAGGATTCATTCATGTAACCAACTCCTTGGTGTGGAAAACTACTCGCACTGTGTGAAGTATGAAATCAGATCGCAGTTCAATTATTTTTTGACAGACTTCTTTATTAAAACAACGCGAGTGGCACTTTCAGCTGCTCAAGGAGTAATTGTTGTGGTCATAGACTGTATATAAGAAGTGGACGTAGTCATCGTGACGTCACCCATTGGTTTGTGGACTGCCGTGTTGAAACCTCGAGTTCGGCATTTTTGGCCGTTGCCATCTTGGTTTTTTGCAAGCAGAAGTAGAGGGTGGAGTACAACCGAATGCTGAATAAGACGTTTTTAGGAAACCAAAATGTTACAATTAACTTTTATGAACTGAAAACACACTGTGAAAGGGTTAACCTTGTAAGACGAAGACAAGAAAAACTCCCAGACCGGACAACGCCGTGGTAGCGACCTGTCGATTACAAGGTAGCCATGCACTAAAGCATCCCCTGCTTTATGGTCTATTTGACTCTAAATGGGACCATAATTTACTAAATGAACATCATGCTGTATTGAAGAAGACTTGAAACTAGCGATTGAGACATAAACTCATGTTTACAATGTTTACTGAGGTAATTAATCAACTTTCTTAGAGACTTCTATACAATCAGACTTCTTTGTGCAACCAGAGGAGTCGCCCCCTGCTGGCTATTAGAAAGAATGCAAGTTTAAGGCACTTCTGCATTGGCTTCACTTTTCAGACCCGGAGGTTGATCACTGGTTATGGTATTAAACCGCACTTGTCGTCACCATCAGGAACCACAGATGTTGCCAAATCAACCGGGATTGAAATCTTTGAGACAAATAAGCGAGCTGCTTAGTAATTGCTTAAAAAACTGCAAAGTATCAGCACTAAGGAAGCAGTGGTAATGATGTCAGAACTTTCCCCTCAGACATCTCCACGCTGCATGTTTTATCTGTAATTAAAAGGCTGCACATTCTCTAATATTAATAAAAACCCCTCCACCATCCATCTGCACAGAGTACAGTCATTGTGAGTTTGGTTCATGAAGAGTTGAACGAGTCAACAGAAAGTTAATTCCCAGAGCTTGAAGGCAATGCAAGGTAAGCAGTCTTATCTAATTTCTTCAAATTCAAAACTACATTTGAATCCATTTGAATTTTCAAGCCGAAGTCCGTCACTTTCTTGTGTTTCATGTTTTTTCCAGGAGAATCAGTGTCTTAACGCAGACTCTTTAATTAGAGAGAGAATACATTAAAACTAATGGACATAAAGCTCAAAATGAGGCCAGGCGGTCAAAGACCAAAAGGTTTCACATCTTCCCCCTATAATCACCTCTACCTCCTCTCATCACCTCATCGATACAATGTTTAAACATCAGTCTTCACTTCCTTTCATCTCATTTATATTAAGAGAGGAGAATATGACAGGAAGAATTAAGATTACAATTCAGCTTCAAAGGATGCCACCTGACTACAAACACTGTTGGCTGACAAAAACCGAATGGAAGTCAAAAGATTTCCAGTTAAAAGTTTTGTTCTAACGCTGAACATTGGCACCTCTCTATTCAGTAGCCGACAAAAGATTTTAATAATACCTCAAATGAAAACCATATCTTTTTAAAGACTTCCCATTCCCGTACTTTCATCCCTTTATGAATGTCTAATGTCTTTAAAAATGCCCCCATAGCCCATTACAGATATGCCTCTCATAACGACAGCGGTAATGTTCCTCAGGTGCTGAACAGATCATCTTGACAACCAATTAATTCACCTGTTTTATGATTAGGACAAAGAGGTGCACAGTTTCACAGTTGCCCTCTCGGCTAGAACGGACATTTATAGGAACAAGTTGCCAAAATAAGAAGACTCCGCTCACCGAGGCTGACCCCGTCAATCAGCAACACAGAAGAAGAAGAACAAGAACAAGAACAAGAAGAAGAAGAAGAAGAAGGCAGAGCACTGGACCACAAAAGAGTGAATGTGTTTGTGTTCCCGTGCTGCTGGTGAATCCTGCTGTACTTTCACAGTCTCCCCTCACAGTTCATCATCTGCTGTTATGAGGATTCCAGCTAATGCTGTTATCAGTCTCTGCCTGGCACGAGCAGATGCAAAGACAAAGACACACAACCAGGCAGCAGCAGAAGGCAAACACATCTGGGAAAAGAGGACGTCTATAGTAAAACAGAGTAGAGCTGAAATGATTAGTGGAGCAACAGAAAATTGAAATTGGGCCCGGCCACAATTTTGAATCAATTTATGGGCATTTTTTCAAGCAAAAATGCCCATAAATCTCTGATGGGTTTCCTACTTTCTCTTTGTTTTATATGATAGGTAAACTTTTTGGACTGTTGGTCAGATATAAGAAGCTATTTAAAGACTCTCACTTTGGGTGCTGTGTTTTTTCGCTTTTTTCTCTTCACATTTGATTGACGATTCAACATCGATTGTGAAAATAATCTTAAATTGCAGCACAAAAAACAGATTTCAGTATGAAAAGTCATAGTGCTAAATAGATTAATTAAGGCTGTCAAAGTTAACGCAAATTTGTTTTCAAGCCACTAATTTCTTTAACGCATTAACGCAATCGATCTTTCAGAGGTTGTACCAGACTCAGTTTTAATGCTAGTGAAGATACTGGCATCATATGAAACTATGAAACTTAAACTTAGTGTCCGCGACACTACACGCAACACCGTGGCTGCTAAGTTAACGCTCCCGGACGGGTGAACTGGGGACTCACGTCAACGAATATCTGTTGTGCTCCTGCAACTGGAGCACCGCTGCATGCGAGGCACAAATCTTGTCGGTTAATGGTTAATAATCGGTTAACGAGGGTCGGTTATCAGTTAAGAAAATCTTTCAAAATTAGCATCTCTAATGTTCATACAATAACAATACACAGGTGCCACACACACACACACACACAACACACACACGCTGCACTTTGCATCACCAATAATGTCTGTAACCGTGCATGACATTTAGCAGCGAGGAGGCGTGTGCTGTGTCAGGACGCTCCGCATGGAGACACAGTGGCGGCAGTGTCACACACAATGGGCCAGTGTGTGTGTGACAGGGTGTGTGTGTATCTGCATTTTATCTCCGTGTGTGTATTCATGTGAGCTGTACAAACCCCTCTATGTCATGAGAAAGTGTGTGTACACTGTGTTCGCATGCCTGCCTGCTTGTGAAACTGTGGCCTCAGCTGAAGGACATAAAACTGTGTCCCTCACCCCCCCCCCCATCCCAACCCACCGTGTCCCTGAGCCCCCTGTCTTACAGGCCAACGCTAATGTCTCCAGGTCGCGCTAATTCATTTAATCACCTACTAATACCAAAGGCGGGTCGAGCTGATTTATAAAGCCCACCGAAACCATTCAGCCAGAAAGTAGCAGGAGTTACAGCTGTTGTACAAGTGACACAAACCATTATTCACTGCTCAGATACAAGCACTTCGCCTCCTGAAACCTGCTATCACTCCAAGATCCTTAATCAATAGACTGACTTGGTTTCTGGGTCGTGAAGTAGAGGAGACAATTCACTATTAATTAAAAAGAAAAAGTTAAATTCATGACAGGATTTCTTCAAGGCCTAGCCCTGGTGGGAAATACAAGATTGAGTGTTGCGAGACTGTGAAAAGCTTCTCTACTACCACTTCTGGAAGAGTACAATGGGATTATTTTATTAAGACATTTGCAATGAAAGAGCTCGATCCAATTTCATCAAACTATAAAGCAAGGAATCTGTGTCTGTCTGTACGTCCTTCGCATATCTCGACAGCCGTTCATCCGATTTACTTCACACTTGGCGGGTGTATTGCTGGGAACCCCATGGAGTGCCGTGTCGAGTTTGGTGCAATTTGGACACGCAAAACATTCAATATTAATACACTTTGAATAACAAAAAGCAAGCAGCGGGGCCGGGGCTTCAGGGCTCTGCGGACTGAGTCCAGCATGTCGTCCGCAGCGAGCCTGACTTATGGCCCAGACACACCAACCCGACATCAAAGAACTAGCGGCGATGAAGGCCGACTCACTCACGTTGACTTTGTCTTTGCCGACAAGTTTTACTTGAACACACTGCAAAGACTACAGCCAACAGCCAACTACCACGTACGCTCTGCGCCTGCGTGAGATATAATAACCAGCAGGCGGCGGTAGTCTGTATTCGCCATTTAAAAAAGGGAAACTGGAAGACCGAGGACTGCAGATATACGAGCTGTTATTATGATACGTACATGAAACAAAGACAACTCCCCAGTCCCCAGTTCACCCGAGAGTTAGCAGCCACGATGTTGTGTGCATTGTCGTGGACACGTGCAGCTACTTTCCCAGTAAGTCTCCACAGCATCATTTAGTTTAGCTGCGAGGTTGTCAGCTGTGTGTCTGCCTGTGTACTCTGTCAGCCCGGTGTGACCATAGCGAGTGTCCAACAGACCGTTTGTGTTTGCACGAAAACTCACAAAAAGTGGGATACGCATCAGAACTGACGCGGAATTGAAAGTTCTGTAGTGATTGGGCTCGGGTGTCGCCAGCGGGCTCGATAGCGCCCCCTAATGCAGGCAGGTTTTCAGAAAAAGTTACTTCGATCTTCACGAAATTCGAGTAGGTCATTGCTTACATCTTGAAGTTCGTATTAAATATTTTTGAGATTTTTTCAGCCAACAGGAAGTCAGCCATCTTGGATTTTGTGCGTGAATTTAAAATTTACGAACACATGTTTGAGGATTTTAGGATGCACAAAAACTCATGAAACTTCACACGCATATTCACACTAGTACTTACTTTGATTTGGTGGTGTAATTGGGTTTGGGCCACGATTAGCTGCGACTCGGGTGTGTGACGCAACTATGTCATGGCAGGTGTATTGCTGAGGACCCAAAGGAAGCGCAGTGTTAAGTGTGAATTCGTTTGTATGAGCGGTTCCAAGTATTCAGCCCATTCTGAACAGGAACTGCACTAGTGTTTAAAATGAGCGATACAGCCTCTTGGAATGAAATGACTTCTTCTCATTTCATGATTTAGCTGAACCATAAAGGCTTTTGCAAAGCGACAGCCTGTTCTGATTTCATAATTGAGCCTTACCACAGTGTTAAGGTCATCGGAGACAAAACCAAATCCATAACATCAGACTGCGTGAGCAGTAATTTTCAGCAATGCTGTCTGTCACTGGTGAAAATGAGACAGCTGTCAGCTGGTATTAGAGAAATCAATGCATAGCCCACTCTTTGCATACCAGAAGAGGCTTGACAATGTGTGGCATTTATCACATGATAATAGGCGCTTAAAGCACAGAAATTATCTTAACATTCAATATGTTTTACTCAGGCTGATCAGGACTCATTTTCCAAGCCAGTGACTTTTTACATGAACCAGATCTATATGATTATTTGTTGTGTGCTGCCATTAAAGCTGTGGATCTAAGATGACAAATACTGCTTTTTATTTAAACAATAATTCTGGTTTATTTCAACTTGGGTCTTACCTTTCTAGTTAAGGCCATCATTTAATCAATTATTGAGATATAGACACACAGCGACGGGGCAAGAAACATGTGTTCAGATGATCAGACAGGTTGTAAACAAGCCAACAGTTTAGTCAGATTATCTAAAACCAGTGATCCCCAGCCAGGGTCAAACCCTAACATGACCTGCTGCGAATTCAGAGTAGGTGAAATAGATTTGCTAAAAGAAATTGAAAAAAATGCCACATCCAGCTTTTGCCGCTCAAAACACTAGAATTGACAGAACCTACAAAAAAGGGCAAAATCCACTTCTAGTATGAAGAAAATATTCTAACAATATCCACTTTTATTAAGTTTATAGTTTATAATATTATAATATAGCATATATATCTCAAGCTCATCTGACAAGGATAAATTACATCTGGCTGAGAGCCACTGATTTAAACCACTTTGTCTGAAGGTAAAACCGAAAGTGAGCGCACCTGAAATGTTGCTAAAGGTCTCCCAAGTTGTAATAAACCTGAATTATCGTTGAAGGATCAGACAGTAACAGTGGTTCTTAAACTTATTTATATGCAGACCCAAATTTCAGAGCTGCCGTTTTACCCAAAGGTCCTCGTTATCATGCGCTAGCCATTAATTTGGGCCCTGAGTCAGTGTTGAGGAGACGCTGCAGCACAAAAGGCTAATGACACAGCACATGGCCATTAAAACAGGAAGCAGTTGGTTTTGACTGCTGCACTGAGATTTGACATCTGACCTTTCTGACAACCGCAGCCATTAGCCGGAACAAGACCCCTGGCCGTGTCAGACTGAAGTCACTGAAGTCAAACTGACAGAACGCAGGTCTGTGTGTGGACACACACACACACACACACACACACACACACACACACACACACACACACTATATTACACTTTTAACACAGTGGTAGTCGCTGTACACTCACAGTTCCCCCTCAGTCAATCAGACGCTGATATTTCTATTCTTGTCAATGCTGTGTGTCATTTATTTCATCTCATATCTTTTGAATTATGTACTCAGCTTACAGTATATTATTTTTTTTTTAATTGAGTTTTCTTTTTTTATATATATGCATCAGTACATTCATCATGGGGCGACGGAATGAGTAAATGTTTTAATCATGAGCATTATACATTTCTGTGTCCTCCAATATCTGTCATGTAAAACCATGAGTTACATAATGTCTTGATGCTATAGTATACATTATTATGTATTCTACATGTTAATATATTAATCAGGCTTTATGTTGCTTTGCTTTAACTAATCACCTACATGGTTTTCATTCATTTCTGCCTCACGTTCTCAAGTTTAAAACCACGTTTTTCTTTAATTCTGTCACAGAAGAAAAAGGGATTTCATGAAAATACCAACTTTTTTACTATTTCGGACATTTTCAGATTTCTAACAAATGTGTTTTTTAATTTGATTATGTTGTGTTATATTATGGACGTCTATCTCGGCTCCCTCTGCAGCGACAGCAGCAGCTTCCTTTTTAAACAAAATAAAATAAAAATGAATCCTTCTAATTCAGTGGCAGAGGACAGCACAGGAGTGGGAAGAAAAAGCAGAGTAGCAGCTGCTGCTGTACGTAAACAGACAAACAGAAAACAGGGCATGCTTCAGTGAGCCCAGGAGCTCCTTGAACACACGCACACATTTGGTCTCAAGGACTCAGATCTTAAAATAAGATACCTGATGCATGTTTTAGGTCAAGAAACAGTTAACCATGGCTCAGTCCAAAGGTAACTAAATCCACCGACCAAACACCTCTAAAGCTCCTTATAATTAACATGGTTTATCTGGTTTGTTTAATTCATTCGTACAAATTAAGCTTGAAAACAGCAGCTGACTAAACAATGTTTGTTCTGGAGCTTTTGACTGAACCACATGGTCTTCAAGAACTAGCACAGTGCCTCATAAAATGTGTAAAAGTCTAAAATATTTAAATCAGGAACTATCTGATCATAGAATAAGTAAACAAGCAAACAGCTATAAATATTAGGATTATTCCAATCGCCTGGTAGACAAACCCAGCAGGGAGTCAGTGCGCAGATTTAGGAACATGCTGTGGAAAAAAATCTGCAAATATAATGCAGCAAGAATGGATGCAAAAACATGTTTTTCTAACAACTTTGTTATTTACTTTCCATGGGACTGCTCCGATCAGTGTCCCATGAGATGACTTGTCTTATGTCAAATAGCGTGCTGTTGTTGCAACAGTGCACCACTTCTCCATCTATCCAGTCAACAATCCAGCTCCTCTCACCCTTTCTTTCTTAGTCTATCGCTCCTCCATCCCTCTCTCCCTCGGCGTCGTCTAAGAGGACGTTTTTATTCTGTCTGGATTACTTGTCCTAGTTGGCGCTGGGCGCGCTGGTGAGGAGAGAATTTATTTCCTCCAGTGGAGCCTTGATTTAAAGCGCTCAGGTCAACTAGATTCTGGGTCATTGTCTCCCCTGTCGAAGCGAACCAGGGCAGAGGTAGACGGCAGCCTGCGTGTCGACAAAAGCAAGGTGCTGGGGAGCTACAGGATGCCACAACTGGCCAGCTGCATTCACAGCTCAGCCAAGAAGCATTGACACTGTTTAGGTGACTTTACTTTTTGTGCCCAAAAGTAATTAATTATTCCACAGTGATACACATGAATAAACTCAACTCAGCTCATATAAGCACCCAAACAACATTAGCTTAAGTCCACGTAAGCTGTTTACTTGAAGTAAATACTAAGACAGCAATCTTGCAGTAAATCTAAATTTGTGTGCCAGGACTGATCCTGCAGGGCCTACTGACCAACATATTAATCACTGCAAGCCTGCTGGCCCTACGGTCATGCAAAGTCCACATTATAATTCCTGTTAACCTAATTCATTGTACTTCGTCCTGCCTGACACAGCCAGGTCAATGCTGCACCAGGGCCAACAGTCCCACCATTGTACTGCCTTCAATCCAGTATTTAGCCAAGCTGGACAAAAGAACTTACAATAATACTACTTAATAGGGGTGAGGGGAAAAAAAATCGATACAGCATTATTATATCTACTATCGTGTAACTATTGATCTTTTATTATATAAACTATTAACCTCTTAACAATCCGATTGGCCGCTATTCTGTCTTTCAGAGGTTGCAGCGGGCTCATTCTTGTTGGGAAGAATGCTAAAAAGCTCCAAAGTTACGCTACATTTTGGTGAGGAAAAACTAGCATGGCCATTTTCAAAGGGGTCCATTGACTGTATGTTATTAGATAAAACAGATGTTGACAAACTGCATAATTTGCATTTGAAAAAAGGTAATAAATCACAATATATTGCAATTTATCTTGTCGCAATACCAACTAAAATGTCTAAAATCACAATAAGATCGTACTGTGACTTAAGTATCGTGATAATATTGCATCGTGGGGCCTCTGGTGATTCTCACCTCTACTACTTAATTATTTAAAGAATCTGCTATGACACTGGAACAGACTAAATCTGTTACTTGTTTGACGTCATTACATTTTTTCCACTTTGCTTGTTGCAGCATGTTTTTATATATACTGGAAAAACAAAGTTCGGAAACTTGTGTTTGGTGGATTATTTCTCTGTTGTTACAATGCTAATTGGCATTGTATTTTACATCGTTGGAAAGCCTGTTTATTTACCTTCGCAATGATGTCCAACTTGTAAGGATCATGCATTTGTGGGATGAGCAGCACAGCTGATTATGTGGGTAACGCCCAAGAAAAATTTGCCAAAATGCTCCGTCAATGGTAAACAGTGTATTCTCCTGTTGGTATTGACTCTTGTTTTGAGTTGTTTGGTGGATTGGATGATTGAACTCTCTTTCAGTAACAAGGAACAAA
>CAKALU010034149.1:0-24904 GCA_916700995.1 Hozukius guyotensis | reverse complement strand
CAGGAGTAGAAGTGGATGCTGCAGCCATGAGATGATGCTTGGAGAGGTGCAGCACCAGCAGCTGATGTTTGGGGATAATGAGCAGGAGCAACAATAAGTGATTTTTTTGGAAGAAACACTTGAAGGATGAATACGTAATACTCAGAGAGGAGCAGCAGGAGGTGATATTTGTGTGAAAGACGAGGGGTGATTCTTGGGGAGGAGCAGCAGGACCGTCAGTAGAGGAGGTGCTTGGAGAGGAGCGACAGGAAAAGCAGTGCTTGGGAAGGAGTAGAAGAAAGAGCAGAGCAGGCATGGTTGCTGAGAGGCTGGTATAGAGGTGACTCTTAAGAAAGAGGAGAAGTAGAGGAGCAGGAGCAGAATTTGATGCTTGGAGAGGAGGAGCAGGAGGTGATGCTTAGGAAGAAGCGGCAGTAGCAACAACACAGTGATATTTGGGGAGAAATGGTAGAAGGAGCGGTCGGTAATGCTTGGGGAGTAGCAGCAGCAGCTACAGTTGTCAGAAAGGGAGCAGCAGGAGGTTGATAATGCTTTGGGAGAAGAAGCAGGAGGTCATACTTGGTGAGGTGTAGCAAGAGAAGCCGGGGGTGATGTTTGGAGGGAGGCAAAGGGAGAAGCAGGAGGTGATGCTTGTGGAGGAGCAGCAGGAGCATGATAATGCTTTGGGAGAAGAAGCAGGAGGTCATACTAGGTGCAGCAAGAGAAGCAGGAGGTGTTGTTTGGAGGGAGGCAAAGGTAGGTGATGCTTGGGGAGGAGTAGGAGAAGGAGCAATAAGAGCAGCAGGAGTAAAATTTGCTTGGAGAGGAGCAAAGGCAGTGGGAGATGCAGGGGGACAAGCAGCAGTATAGCAGCAGCAGGCGATGCTTGTGGAGGAGCAGGAGCCGGTTCTGCGTGGTGAGGAGCAGCAGGAGCATCAGCTGGTGATGCTTTGCGGAGAAGCAGCAGGAGATCATACACGGAGAGGTGCAACAAAAGAGACAGACTGTGATTTTTTGAAAAGGAGCAGGGGGGAGATGACGCTTCGAGAGGGGGAATCAGGAGGAGCAGGAGGTGATGCTGAGGAAGAAGCAGCAGTAGCAACAACACAGTGATGCGTGGGGAGAAATGGCAGAAGGTGCAGTCGGTAATGCTTGTTGAGGAGCAGCATCAGCAGCTAGAGCAGTCAGAAAGGGAGCAGCAGGAGGTGATGCTTGTGGAGGAGCAGCAGGAGGTGATGCGTGGGGAGGAGCAGGGGCCGATTCCGTGTGAGGAGCAGCAGGAGCATGATAATGCTTTGGGAGAAGAAGTAGGAGGTCATACTTGGTGAGGTGCAGCAAAAGAAGCAGGAGGTGATGTTTGGAGGGAAGCAAAGGGAGAAGCAGTAGGTGATGCTTTGGGAGGAGTAGAAGAAGGAGCAATAAGAGCAGCAGGAGTAAAATCTGCTTGGAGAGGAGCAAAGGCAGTGGGAGATGCAGGAGGAGAAGCAGCAGTATAGCAGCAGCAGGCGATGCTTGTGGAGGAGCAGGAGCCGGGTTCTGTGTGGTGAGGAGCAGCAGGAGCATCAGCTGGAGATCATATTTGGAGAGGTGCAACAAAAGAGGCAGAGGGAGATGACGCTTCGGGAGGGGGAAACAGCAGGAGGAGTAGTAGGAGGTGATGTTGGGGAGGAGCGGGGAGGAGGAGAAGGCGGCTACATGGAGTGACTGAGCACCTGTGAGCTATAATTATGATTCACTTTGCCGCTCCAGGTGAGCAGCAGTGAGTGTGTTAATGGTGCTATATTGAAGTGCACTCAGGAGAGAGAAACACAGTAATGTTTGGCACTAAACAACATGTACATATCATAGCACATTACAGAGTAGATTATGGGGGAAATACCTACTAATATCATAATAAAGCTCTATGATTAAAAAAAATGTAATTGGAATAAAAATGATTGTGCTATTTCATGCTTGGTGGTATTTTTGCATGTATATTATGCCCCTCAAGATATAAACATTTTCTGAAGAAAAGGAGGGAGAAACACAGTAATGTTTGACACTAAACAACATGTACATATCATAGCACATTACAGAGTAGATTATGGGGGAATACCTATTAATATCATAATAAGGATCTATGATTAAAAAAAATGTAATTGGAATAAAAATGATTGTGCTATTTCATGCTTGGTGGTATTTTGCATGTATATTATGCCCCTCAAGATATGCATGAATGTAGAATAAACATTTTCTGAAGAAAAAAGCCTGCAGGTTACTTTTTTTCCTGTGATTTCTTATTACAGAAATAAGACAGTTGCATTCCTACACTGCCCAAAAATCCTGCAGCTGAAAGGCAAATTATCCCTCACATTAAACATTAAAACTCACAGGCAAATATCAATTAAATGCATGAATGTAGAATAAACATTTTCTGAAGATTTTCTGTGATTTCTTATTACAGAGAAAAGACACAGTTGCATTCCTGCACTGTCCAAAATCCTGCAGCTGAAAGGCAAATTATCCCTCACATTAAACATTAAAACTTGCAAATATCACTTAAATGTCACACTAGAAGTTTCTAGACTAAAAGCTGCACAAAGTTGAACTGTAAGTCTATAAGAATATGACAAAAAGCAGGTGAGTTGACAGCTTTAAGCACAGTTAAATGAATTGAAGCTTGCACCATCTGAACAGTGAGAAACTGAGTCCCCTCTCTCTCTCTGCACACCTACCTTCCACTGCAGACACTGAAGTGATCACACAGAGAAACACTGCGACCCAGGAGACCTGCACGGCCAACATGATGACTCCCAGCCTGTCCTCTCCCATTATATATCCTGGCTGACAGTAGAAAATATAAAATCCCACAGAAACACGCTGTATTCCTCCGGTAAACAGTCACATCTCTCAGTGTTTGTGTGTGTGTGTATGTGTGTGTGTGTCAGTGGGGACTGGAGCGGATACTCTCTGCTGCTGCTGGATCTCCAGCTCTCTTCTCGCCTCGCACACCTTTCTGTCCAATCAGGAGACAGCTCAGCGGATCGTAAACCAATCACCCGTCCTCTCCCACCTGACCCGAGGCTGCATGCCCAATGGTCCTCCGGTGTGCTGCTGGTGGCTACTGGTGTAACAGCGACACCCAGCGGCCAAACTGCAGTACTGCTATTTAAAGAGAGGCTGATGCACACAGACCTGTATGAGTGGCTCATGCCTCTAATGACAGGATGGGGTTGGGGTCTTTAAAGTAGCAGTAGGCAGAATATTTTTCGGCATCATTGGGCAAAAAAAATTCCATAATAACCTGTCAGCGTATTGTAATTCAAGTGTTCTGAGAGAAAACTAGACTTCTGCACCTCCTCATGGCTCTGTTTTCAGGCTTTAAAATATCTAGCCCGTGACGAGAGACTTTGACCAATCATAGGTCATTTTATTGAGAGAGCGTTCCTATTGGCTGTGCTCCGGTCATGTGACCGGAACTTGGCGTTCCTTCACCATATTTAACAATGGCGGCGGCGTCACAAACTTTCTAATTTTACAGCTAAACTGTGCACTACAAGATGATTCTGAAAACATTCGAGGCGAGAAATAGGCATTAACGTAACATAATATTGATTCATATTTGATCAGCGCTGCCTAGTTTGACCGTTTGGTCGGAGTTCGCGAGTGATTGACAGCCGGCTCTCATAGACGGCAGCTGGACAGCAGACCTCAGATCAGTTCTTTACTGCTTGTTTTCTTCTGGTCTGTGAAATCTTGCAGATGCCGTTAGGAGCACCTGAGGACACAGAGGCACATGATTTTTTGTCAGGTTATCTGTCTCATGTACTACTGTCACGATATAGCGACCGTTTTATAAAAATAACTTTTTTTAATCATATGTGGTCCAATCTCGCCTACTTCAGCTTTAAGCATGGTGCAATAATATAATTTGTAAAATAGTAATAGCAACTTTATTCCATCAAAATAAAACCATATATATATATAATATTTAGGCTACGTTTGCATACTTTTTGTTTTTACTTTTTACATAGTGTTACGTATGCTTAAACTAGGGATGCACCGATACCGATACTGGATCGGATATCAGGCCGATATTGACTCAAATAGCTGGATCGGGTATCAGTGACAATGGAGCCGATCTATTCAAATCAATTCTATGTTTATATACTATATACATTATATACTGGAATTTTAATTCCTGTTTAAGTTTTGACCAATTTTGTTGCTGCATTAAAAAAAGTTTACACCTGAATTGTAATTCCTGTTAATTTTGAAGATTTTTTTACCTAGTTGTTGGTGTACGATTTATTGTTTTAATAATAAATAACAATTCAGTAAATTTATATCTGTGTGTATTTGTTACATTTTGTTTTAACAAAGTTAAGAAAGCAATGTTTAAGTGAAGCCTGGTGTTGTCGTACACATAAAAGAATGATCCCAGTCACTTCCACACAGTGAGGCATACAGCTTATTAATTAAACACCGGTATCGGATCGGTACTCGGTATCCAAAGGTATCGATACCCAAAGCCCAGGTATCGGTATCAGTATCGGGACTGAAAAAGTCGGTGCTTTCCTAATTTAAACCAATATATATTTATATATATATATATATATATATATATATATATATATATATAAAATTGTTTGTCATCACTATTATATAGTCATATTATTTCTGTATATTAATCTGTATTCTCTTTAACATTGTGAAATTTTAACACTATTTAGGTGGAGGCTTCAAATAAGCCCAGTTGTTTTTTTGCCTCTTCCTGAGCTGTATATTATTTATTTATTTTTTGTTATGTTTGTGTAGTCTTAATTTGTGCAGAATAAATAAACAAACAAATAAACAAACTTTAAGTACATACTGCAGTTGCCCTTACAAAGTATGTACGGTTTCATGCAGCATGCATACAATTGGGAAATGATACTTCATCATAACATTCCGTCTTGAACTTTGACCCTCACTATATCCGCTGCGCAGACAGTTGTGGGTAAGAATAGCCAGAAAAGCATGCTGGCTTGCATACTGCAAAATGTGACTGGATGTAGTAGGACTTCCTGGTATTGTTGGCATACTGAATTTCACATACTATGTATTGGGACATACTAAATCTGTTTCTGGCTTACTACATAGTATGGTAGTATGGGTATTGGAATGCACAGTTAGTGTCTTTGGTGATCTATAAGTCACATTATTTATCAATGGACTGCATACTCTATAAGGAAACCAGCAATAACCTCAGACATAACCCCAATGGAGGCAAGATAGCTAATAATTCACGGTGTACTGGGAAAGACTTAAATTTTATGAAATTACTAAACTTAACCAATAGAAAGTATCACTGCTCAGAAGCCATCCTCACCATAATAACACTACTTTAGGAAGTCAGACGGCTGCTGGCGGTACCACGGTTTTGCACTCTACAGCTCACGTTACCGCAGTTTCTCAAGCGTGTCGGAGAACTACAGTGGCCTTCAGGTAACATTACGTCTCCAGAGCCAGTGTTTGGTTTGTCCGTTCTGGGCTACTGTAGAATCATGGCAGAGCAACATGGCGGACTCAATGAAGAGGACCCGCTCCCTATGTAGATATGAAGGACTCATTCTAAGCTAACGAAAACACAACGATTCTTAGTTTCAGGTGATTATACACTAATGAAAACATAGTCCCTTTAAAGGATTTATTACACTATTGGACTGCCCTGGATTGGGGGTCTCTTTTGAAAGTGACCACAATGATTGACCCCCCAAAAAGATCTATCAATACACATATTACAATCTATGTAACTTTTCATATACCCCTAGCAGTCAGTGAAAGTTCTTCATATTTCCAGCATCACACTGGCAGAACAGTGGGTGGTGGTAAAAGGTTAACTACTTAAATGATTTCCTCCCAGGTGACATTAAATACAGTTTCTTTGTGAATGTCACTATGAATTGAATCTTTCCAGACAGTTACAGTCATTCTGTCACGACTGACTCAGCTTTTAGTCTGGCTTCATGTCACCCTACATAAAAAAGATTTCCTACATACTGAGGTAATACAGATTTAAAAATTTGGGGGAAATGAGAGCATCTGTATTGGATCTGAATAAAGGTAAATGTACTGGAATTGGTATCAGGAGAGAAAGAGTCGGATAGGTGCATGCCTAGCCGTATCATGGATAAATGAGTGAACAGGAAGTACGAAAAAAGTTTTTTGGCCTCTCTGCAACAACAATCTAAAAGTTGAAAACTGAAAACTCAGAAACATTTCAGCCCCCGATGGCTGTGGATCAATTTTCTCTTGAAGTTTCTGTCCTGTCTCTCGCCTCCTTCATCTCCTGCAGCCTCCTGTCTCAAAGGGGAAAAAGCTGCTCAACAACACGACAGAACAGATCATTGCTGTGACACTGTGGTTTCCAGCACAGACAGTCCATTTTCAGTCCCTCAACATGACGTTTCACTCGTCAATAGCTTTCATGACACTACACCGTGTACCACTACAACAATCAGCTTTATTCAGTGGCATCCTTGTACACATTGACCAGCATTAAAGAGTTGTGTATATGTCTGTGTGTAACGGAGAGGCAGACAAACAGAGGGAGACGCTTCTTTATCTTAAAGCCAGCAGTCGGAGGCATTTGAAATCGTTTAGGAAAAGCAGCGACATCTCTAAGAAAACACATTAGCACTGAGTCTGTTTCTTTTTAAACCACAGGTGGAGACCCAAAAATCGATTGTAGACCTGCCGGCTGCCACATGAGCAGAACAATTATGTTTAAGCTGTCTCCAGAGTTACGTTACATCTCTTAAATTTGTGCAGCAAGAGTTGTGGCACTTTTTAGTTGGGAGGTAACTCTCACCTGGGGGACCCAACATAGACAGACAGCTCAGCTCACAGTGCTGAGCGTCGATACATTTTCATGTCTAGACAAGTAAAATCAACAGACTGCGGCTGCTACACATGTCCTCCCACGTCTCAGTGAAACTTCCTTTACTTCCACATCATTCACAATTACAGGACAAGACACGTTTCAGGAAAGACACTTGATGTAGACAAAGGACAGATGTTCAGATCAGATGTTGAGAGATGAAATGTGAGCCCTGTACACTGAAACATCAAGACTTTCCCATCATTTAAAGACACAAACTTGTTCTGCTTCAAAATCAATCATTTATTAACTCCAAACCCCCAGACTGACTGGTGCAGGATTGTCATCCCCACACACACAAAACACGTGGCCCTGTTTTTTCTCCAGCTGGGACACATGAGACTTGTCAGTGCCTGTTATAAAGAGTTATATGTTTATTTATAGCTGTAGTGCAGCTGGCAAATTGAGTTTTTCTGGAAAAAGAGAAATCAGGGAGTGAGTCGTGACTAAATCCGATGGCAACAGAGCATCAGGCACAGGCAGTGTGGAGAAGAGAGCAACTGGTGCTTTGTCATATCTGAAAAGCTGTATCAGATGACTTTTCACTGAGAGGAACAGAGAGGCCTTAAAGGGGTACTCAAGTGATTTAGTACTGCACCTCTATAAAGTTTGGGGGACTTGCAAGAGACTTTTCAATAGCACTAAGAGTCCTGCTAGTGTGTGTCTGTAAAGCTGTACTTGGGCACAGTGGTACTTTGTGAGCTAAATGTGAGCATCAGCATATTAACATGCTAACATACTGAATGATACCAAGCAGGTGTAATGTTTACCAAGTTCATCATTTTAGTTTATGTACAGCTGAGGACGATGGGAATGTCATTTGGTTTAGAGAAATACATACATTTTAGACTGTATATAAAGATGAACGATATGACAGCTCCACAAAAGTGAAGCCAAAACATCTGGATCGCCTCCTGGTGGCTGGCTGCAGTATAGGTCATAAATTCTGAACTCAAACTGCTCCACCCTCTGAGCCACAGCCGTCACAGTCCAGTCCATACACAGTCTATGTCATAAATCAAAGTATTGGACACATTTAAATTTTGACCTGATGATGGCGCTAGATTAAAAATTAAGGGATCACCAGAGTGATTAGAATTAATCCCGTGGGGAGTGTTTGCTCCACATGCGGTGGCAATCCATCTAATAGTCCAATAGTTGCTGAGACATTTCCCTTAAACCACAAATGTCAACCTCATTGTGGTGCTACAGGAAATGTCAGGGCATAACCAAAGTCATTAGGGTTTATCCTCTGGGGGACATGAATGTCTGTATCAAATTTCATGGCAATCCATCCAATAGTTGTTGAGATATTTCAGTTTGCACAAAAGTGGTGGAGAGACATGCTTCTAGTGGGGCTAAAAATGGTCAAAATTGAAGTCATAGAGGCAGAGAGATCCTGACTTTTAGTCCCTAGTATGTAAGCTCCATAAACACTGGATCCTATATTTGCTGTAATGCAACTCAATTATTTACTTTGACCCTCCCTGCCAGGTAAACACTCAACACCTTTTATAACACAGTCTTTCTGTTATACATTTTTAGCCTCCATCCCAAGCTGATGACTTCCCTATGACATCCTCAGGCTTATTTTCTCAAACTTTTTAAAGCTCCATCCAGAGCCATAGAGGACAATAAACAATGTTGACCTCGGTGTGTAAAACCAGTGGAGTGCCCCTTTAAATAAAGATCTAGCTTCTTAGTAATGGATGCTCATCAGTAATAATCAAATCAAAGTGTACATGGCAAAATCCACTGCTACAATCAAACAGAGTTTAATGAATGAAATGTGTGATTAAATACACAGATGAACAAAAATCAGCTTTATACACAATCCCAGTGTGTAAATGTGTGTATGTGCAAGAGACTTGTGTGAATCAGGAGTCCCATATGTACCAGTATAGTAGTGTAGACTGCAAGAAAGGCATGCCGAGTAAATGATGCATCACCAGGCAAATGTATATCACATATCCTGTATTGTATGTACAAAACCTTTGTTTTTCTTAGTGATGCTTTTTTTTTTCTTTAACGTATGCAGTTAGAAAACCTGGTGAAAGGGTTGTCACAAACGTACTCGGGGCAATGTCTGCTGTCAGAAAATGTAAAAAAAGTGTTCAGTGTATTAAGTGCTTTGGTTTGACCTACCGTATATCAGCCACTGTGTTGCTTCTAAGACTTCATTTAAAGTTACTGGACGCAGGTGTGCGTTCAACAAGGAGTCCTCTCTACTGCGTCTCTGTGGAGATTTTTGTGGCAACCAGAAGCATCAGAATAATGTGCAAGTTTTCTGTCTTCGTTGCAGGAAAAAACTGACAGGACTTAAGGAAACTGCACGTCTGTGCTTGTTTACAAGTGATTTGATGACGCTGCGTGTTTCTTTACGAAGGTGATTTGTTAAAAAGGTGGTCATTTCCCTTTTCCTTTGAAATGGTTGGGTATACAGTAAAAGTGAGGTCAAATCTTGCAATCACAACATCTCGTACATTTCAGGAGTGTGATAATTTATCTGCAATATTTCAAACAAATCCTACTGAATGTATCTGCCAACACACACCGAAACATCTGGACGACTACATCACAGATTATGGGGGGGGGATTCATTGCCAATATTATACTGTACATTCATGGCTCAGTATGGTGCCAGTCTTTTAGCTAATGTACACAAACATTTACAACTTACACAATGTTTGTTAAGGTAGACAACCTCGACTTGAGTTAAAAAACAAAATGAAATAAAAAAAGCCTTGTTGAACGCACCACATATCAGGGCACTAAACATTTTTTCTGCCGCCTGCTGACTGGAAACTGGCGCTACATGGACCTGATAGAGTGTCAATAAATCATCAATATCCCCATCATTATCTTCATCATCAACCAGCCATCATTCTTTTCGTCTTCTTCTTCGCCTTCCTCATCTCCGTCTTCTTCCAACAATCCATTGAAACCAGCTCAACAAACTGAATCACATCCAAACTAAGACATTGAAACCGAGCAAAACTAAATAAAGAGTATTGTCACTGTCAAGTTTTGCTCTTCTTGGTCAAAGAAAATGTCCATTCATTCCCCAAAATGTCTTTTTTTCCTTTTTTGGCAAAAGTTACGTTCCAATCTTTCTCCCTTTTTGTCCGTCCCACGGTTCAGCCCTCCTCTAGACGTCAGAGTCTGACTGGAGGCAGCGGCGGTCCATCATCGCTGAAGCAGCAGGATGGCCGACGGGAGCAGGAGTAGGAGGCCACAGAGGCGGGTTTGAGACGTGGCTGCTCCTCTGACTCGGTTGTTGTCTGGCGAGTAGGCGTACAATCCCGGCCTGTTCCGAGGACACTGACCACCTACGCACATCCCGCTACCTGAGCCGCTGATGTCATCACCTAGGGAGGTCATTAGAGAGAGACGGAAAGCACATGTTTAATGGGAGATTGTTTATTACTTTCTTAAAAACAGATGAGAAGGAGATGAGTTTTTGCTCCTGATAAGCTCCCATTTTTCAGTTTGTAAGAGGTAATTACTAAGTGGGGACCATTTGACCTTCATGAATGGAATCAATGTTTTAATTACATTTATAAGTCATTTACTGGGAGTATTTGGTCTGGTTTAACATTGGAAACAGACCCTTAAATACCTTCAAGCAGTGGAATACAGGTATGTGCATGTGAGACTGCTGAGATTGTGAAAGGCAGAAACATAACAGAATTGACAAGCTGTGCCATGTGTAAAATATTAACACTAGGAAGTACATTCAGAGCAGCTTTTAGAAAGGGACCCACTTGCATCCTGGAAGTCCACGTCGTTGCCGTCCAGTGCGTTTTTCAGCCTGTTGCTCATGATTTTGAGTTGCATGATCTGCTGCCGGATGGTCATGTCTGGCTTTGTGATGTCAAGCTCCACTTCTGGGTTGTTGATCTGATTGGCCAAGCCGTCTCCCATCACCTCTGGAAGGTACCTGATTGGACGAGAGGGAGGGTGAGGGAGAAATGTGTGGCAACACCATTAGGGCATTTCTGGTGTTTTTCAGTATGGGTATAAAGCAGAAAATCTGGTTAATGAAAGGGTATTTTTTTTAAACACAGCTTTATTGGAATATTTTTGTTTACTTGAAAACCCATGCATGCACTCACTCAGTTAATCTGCACAGCTGTGCTCAATTTTGTAGTAAAAAACAAAAACAAAACAGGATCAACATCGCTGCAGCAGAACCAGCGCCTACATTTCCCCCAATGCAACTCGACCACTGACAGTTTGATTGGAGATTCGGGTGTGTCATGGCAGTAGCAGCTAATGTAGCCTCAAGCAGAAATGAGGAGCAGGCTATCGGCTTTTTATTGCTTGATACCTTACTGCCTTCTACTGTTATGTATTATATCACACAAAACTATTAACAAAACTAAAAATCTTCCTAACTACTAACTATTTTTAAGTCTCTAATTGAACTTAATTTCCTTTTTTTGGTTTTGAATGATTATTTGGACTATAGAATTTTGTAAAAGAATAACATGTTATCGTATTGTCATGATACAATTTCACTGAAAGTAAAAATACAACATTTTTGAATGATTGCTACGCCCTATCCTTACACTAACCTTAACCAATCTCAATGTAATTCCAACCTCTAATTCCAACCTCAACCCATTTTTTCGCTTGCTTTAGTTATTCCTCCTGTTCACACTGGTCAATAAGAAATCCCTTACTAGTGTACTTCCAATGGAAGAGAAGAGGGACAAAATCCACAGTTCTTTTAGTTAAAGAATAATCTCCAAAGTTTAGCTGAATCTGATATTTGGCCTCAGCAGCCGTAGTTTCACAAATTGAGAGGGTATCTTCCAAAATTACTTCCAAAATTCCCCCTTTGCACAATTGTGATTTTATTCTCCATGTCCTCCATTGGAAGTGCATTAGGAAAGGATCTCTTAATGGTCATGGGTATGAACAGGAAGAATAATTAACGTAGGCTCACTGTATTCCAGATACTCAAACTTTCCTCGCAAATTCTGTGAATAAATACTTCCAGGTCATGGTCAATATGTATATATATATATATATATATATATATATATATTGAAGTGATACACACATTTACAGAGGCGCTTTGTTCAACGTGAATGTGAGCGCCTTCCCAATTACCGTGAGCCTTCTTTGATAATCCAGACACCGAGTTGTTTACTGACTGTTTTTTCAAAATTTCTCGCAAACGATTGGTCCAAAATGTGCCAATCAAACTTTGGTATGCATGCAAGACCTGCCACCAGAGAATCAGGCTTATCTTTCCATGCATTGGTATGTTTTGGGACTTTTACTGTGCCAAATGTCCAGAACACCATGAGTCTACATTACAGCAAGCACACCTGTCATATGAGCATGTGAGACAGACTTGTAAACCAATCCTTTAACTCTCAAATGTCCCTTTAAAGAAGAGGAGAGAAGTGAGATGTGAGGAGTCAAAATGTCCTCAGGTTAAAAAGCCTTTGTCCTCGCAAAGATAGAGGTACAAAAAACACCCACACACCCACACCATGTGCTTAGTGGTGGGATTTAATTTACATTCTTGCAGCTGTTTAACAATTCAAATAACCCAATTTAAACTCCATACTCCAACACTATATTATATCTTCCACTCTGAGAATTTATTAGAGTTATAAATTAGTGTGACATTTATTGAGCTCTCAAGAAATCCACGAGATGTCGCTGTAGAGTTTCATACAGTTATCATTCACTCTCTTCCCTTAATCTGTCACACACAGTCAGCCATTCATCTATATTTCATGGCCTTTCTCACATTTCTTTCTGTCACACACACACATTTATATAGCTATATTTCACGCCATTTGACTCATATATTTCTGAATGTTCTGCTCAGCATAAATCTCATCAGATGGCTGTAATCCAACCCCTTTAAAGGATGCGAGGTGTGTGTATGTGTGTGTTTGTATGTGTGATTGATATGCATACATATCAACATGGCATCAAATTGTTCCATAATCCATTTACACGTGGATTAAGGGAGGCGTTGGGGGTGTACGTGTGTGTCCATGATTGCTTGTGTTGCAGGATGTGAATCTCTTTTTGAGGCTGTTGAATCGCTGAATGTGGAAGAAATGTCAGTTCATAACACCCTTGAATAATTTTCTATTCAGCACTGTTTTCAGTTTTTTCTGAGAAGAAATAGCTTGTTGCCTCTTTTTTCGTGACACAAAGGATACAAACGACCTTCAACGAGAAGAGAAGTGGCCTGTTTCATAACAACTTTTAGTCGCCTCCGCTCCTCGCTTTATACTCCTGACCTCCGAAGCCTCTTCTAGCTTTTAGGCGCTAAAGTACACACGTTTTCTTTCTGTAAGGTATCTTGTTTCCTTTCCGCGTCAATACAACTTGTGTTGAACAGATTTCTGACCTTGAAAGTCTTTTATTCAACACTACAATCGAGTTTTCTGCGGGAGGATGGTCGAGAGGTTGGTTTAGGAACATCGTTAACAACAACATGGGTTCAAGAATTGAAATCAGAAATGTAAAATGTAACTGACTTACGAAACACTTTTTTGATGCAAACCAAAGCAATATCTTAATGTTGAGGTTAAATTAAATCTAGTCGTCTGGATTTGAGGGGCATTTTGAAGCTTGGAGATCAGGTAGGCTGGATGTAGTTTGGTGCTTGAAGTCACATATAAACCTAAACAAGGTTGTGATTGGTCAGTTTTTCTCGGAGCGGGTTTCTTCCTCACCTGGCTTTGGAAATGCCATTCCAGCATTTATCCTGACCGGCGCCTCCTGCTGCCAGTTTGCTGCAGATTGCGAGAGGGAGCTGGGTCCAGTACTGCCGCATCTCCCTCAGCTTACTGGACAGATCTGACACCTGAGGACAGACACAGTGTTTTTTTGTTTCACAGGTCAAAGGTGAGTCTCACATCCCAAATCTTATAGTTTGGGTATAGAGACCAAAACAAGTCATAATGGGTTTTAAATCATATTATCACCGAATACCTGTTGTTCATAAAATAAATGTAAAATCTATCATAATACATGGATAGCTTTCACAAAGGCACTCAAATACAACATATACAATAAAAACCTGGGATGCAGTCTTCTTATAAGAAAGTAAGTTTTGCAAACATAAACAGGGGTTCCAGGTTTTCTATGAAATAATGCAACTTTTCACACACAAAGAAATCAATGGTACGACTCATCTCACAATAACCCTCGCATTTCACTCTCTACATCTTTATCTTGAACGCCAAAGAGAAATGCTGCAATACAATAAAACCATTCATGTAAAATTACTAGGGCTGTCAATCAATTCAAAATATTATATTTCTATTTAATATGCTACTGCATTTAGCATAAAAAAATATGCTCAAATCACATCATGGCAAGCTCAAGCCCAACAGGCAACAACAGCTGTCCCAAACTGCATGTGATTATCATAAAGTGGGCATGTTTGTAAAAGGGAGACTCGTGGGTACCCATAAAACCCATTGAGGTCACATATCTTGAGTTCAGAGGTCAAGGGATCCCTTTGAAAATGGCCATGACAGTTTTTCCTCACCAAACCATGTTGGTGTTACCGGTGGATTCCTTAGGTTTTATAGATTCATATGATACCAGTATCTTCACTCTAGCTTTAAAACTGAGCCTGCTACAACCTCCGAAAGATTGATTGCGTTAATGCGTTAAAGAAATTAGTGGCGTTAAAACGAATTTGCGTTAACGCCTTATTATCGTGTTAACTTTGACAGCCCTAAAAATCGCATAAGTGCTATGACTTTTATGAATAGATGTATAGATACTCTACATATGTAGACTTTCTCTCATCCACATGTAGGCTCTTCTTTGTTTCCTGGGCCTTAAATAATAATAATAATAATATCTCCCCACCACAGAGTTAGACATTATCTAAACATACAGTACATGTACATGCACACACCTGCATCTCCAGTCTGAGCCCAGCGGTTGGAGAGGGTTTGTACTCAGAGGATGTCAGGGAGCCGCTCTTCTTCCTCTGCTCATGAACAGTGGGACTTCCTGTTCCTGGTTCACCTGGAGTCCCGCATGTCTGGTACACCTACACACACACACACACACACACACACACACACACACACACACACACACACAAACACACAGATACACAGACGCACGTCAACACAAACACGTACTAGAAGCTGTGAACTATGAAGTTGTGAATATATAACATCACACAACTCTAGAAATTACTGTTTGGACTGTATTGCAACATTTTGCGGGAACTAAAAACATCCACTAGATGTCGCAATATTCAAGTGTTTCACACTGTGAGGATGTTTGGGCTCCTGGTTGCCATGTGTGGGTTGCCTGATGGCCTACATGTTCAAGAACATAGCATTGATATTGCCTACAGTTATCACTATTAAGGAGGCAGAAATATAAAAATAGAAATATTACACTTGATTTTATATAGCCTAAATATGTTAAAATTAATGTATACATATATAAACAGAGCTTGAAAATAAATTGCACTTATCAAAATGTAAGAATAGAACAGCTTGGCTTTGAAAACAAGGCCAAGACTGTTCATAGCAGCACTCACTGCTTGTCCAATAAACTGGCACTGATATATACATCAGTAAAATTATGGGAGCCCAGCAATTTAATAATGCTGCCAAGCCTTATTTGAAGGATACATCTATAAAACCTGTAAAATGTAGTGGCTAAGCCCATTAACACTGGAGCACATTGTTGAGCTCTGCCTCAGGTATCCTCAAGGTAAAGTGCTTCTTGAGGATAATAATTTAGATTTTGCACACTCCTTAATGATATTCGACCGATCTGATAAAGAGGTGAAAGGTTCGAACAATAATTCTAAAGGGTGCAGGACTGCAGACGTGAGCTGGCATTTGACTGGAGATAAAATGCCCCCACGGAAATTTAGGAAGTGACGAGACAAAGTGAGACATCTTACCTTTGCTGTGAACGCGTCCATGTTTTCCTGCACGAAGTGAACGGCCTCGTAGATCCGAGCAGGGATGGAGGAGAGAACCACGTCGAGGCTGGGCTCTGTGCTGAAACTAGAGGCCACCTGGATCATGGTGTCTGGATGATGGAAGGAGCAAAAGAGAAGAGAAGCATTTTTATGAAAAACTCAGAGCCATTTTTCAGGGGGCACAAAACTTGATTTACTCTCAATCCACTAAATCACAGTTTACCAATACATAAACTGTGCATCCACTAAGCCTTATAAGAACATCTGGATTACCTCTCTAGCTTTACTCTACAATGTCTTACTGTCTGAAACTCACCTATAAGATTCTGCCACTCGGGGTCCAGGTCAGCTTGGTTGGCCAGGCAGCCCTTCATGACGTTGGAACAGTAGTTGGAGCAGGGTTTGACGGCGGCTATGCCGCGACAGTGGGGGCAGTAAACCATCTTCATCAGGGCCTTCATACACTCTGGACTCAGATGAACCTGGGGAGGTCCGACGGGACAGTTAGCATAACAAACCTCAGATCCAGTAGTGAAAGAAAGACATTTAATATTGCAAGAGTGTGTTTATAAACTTAATGCTAGGTCCCTTTTCTTCCCTTCACCCTTCTTGAATCATGCTTTTTATTGTTTCCTTAAGAAAAATTATTGCAACAACCTAATCCATAACAAATACAAAATATGTACATATAACAACAGATAGTAACTGTAAATTGAAAAACAAAGTATTCAAAAACAAGGCAGGAGAAAAATGTTTTTATAATAATAATAATAAAATTAAATAAAAATAAATAAAAAAATTATAGAATAAAAATTATAATAAATTAAATTAAATTTCTTTGAATAAAAATACAAAAATAAATAATAATAATTAGAAGAAGAAGAAGAAATATAGATAAATAAAAATGAATAGATAAATAAAATAAATTCACACACTAGATTCCCAACACCTACTTATATCCCTGTGGTCCCGCCCCTACGTTAATCCACCCGCACTTCCTTTCACTCTTAATTGCACTGTTGTCGGAAATGTAGTTGTGTCCCAATTCATTTGTCTGTTTAGCTCTTCCCCTCTCCTCTTCAACAGGGAATTTACTCCATGAGGGCCATAACAGAGTACAAACAGCTCAAGGAACAGGATGAACAGCAGAGGGCGGTATTGCAACGTTAGAAGGGATGAAGTGGTGATGGCCCTTCTTGTCTTTATACAGTACATGGTTTCTGTTACACTGTCAGCTTCTGATTATGTACGCGAGTCATGAAAAGTGTCCAGTGTCACAGTGAAGTTATTTTACCACCATCCTGCACAGATGTGATGGAGGGACACCTCCAAAATTAGGGCAGGGAGTTAAGGGATCACACCAGTATGTTTGCAAGATTTAAACTGCATTTTTGCTGACTATTGCTACACAGTTTTAGATATTTGGATGCATTTTCCGACTGGCCTTCATGCATTTTATTTCTGTGCGGTATGAAAATCAGACCACAGACTGGAGTTGTATATAATCCATCACTGTCAACATCAAGTCTGCATTAATTTGTGTCAATGCTACATTATCGTCATGTGGTAATGTGGTTTAAGTGCTGACGTAAAAAGTCTGCACTCATAACCATAATGTAGCTTTGACAAAAATGAATGCAGGCACGATGTTCACTGTGATAGATTACTCAACGTTAGTTACTTTCAAGAATGTGGTCTGATTATTACATCAATTGGAAATGAATAGAAACTAATTGAGGCCTGGAACTATAAGAAAAAATACACTAAAATTTCTAAAAGACAGCAGAACATTTTGCAAAATGATTAACTGTGTATGTAAAGTGCTAAACATGGGAGTTAAACATGAAACTGTGGTCCCTTAAATTGCAGAATTGAGATGGACCTTACACAGTAAATCTAGCATACTTACTTATCGGGCATGAATGGAGACAGAAGGGTGTACAAATGCTCTTGTGCCCATATTAGCTATGTCAAACATTAACAATAGTATTTTCACAACAATACACATAGAAGAAAACAGTCACATCTGACACGCAGCGTCTATGAGCGATGGCAAAAAAAACCTGCACCGAGAGCTGAAAAAACATCATCACACCCGTAATTTGACAACACTGTTGTCATCTCTCCAGATGAGAGCTTTGTTTCTGATGGCAGAGTCTGACGCTTCATTTTTTGATGATCTTTGTGTTTTTCATTTTTAAGGGTGGAGACGTTTTCTCTGAAAGTTTGGGTGTGACAACCACGCATCCATCATATCTGCTTTCTTTGGACTCAGCCCAGCAGGCCTCAGTGTCTCTCTCACACACTCACGATTTCCTCTCACGACTAAGACACAAACACTGACTCCTGAACTCTCAGTTTCTCTCACACCAACAACTCATCCTGTCTGTCTCTCTCTGTCAGACTCACTGTGTCTCTCCTTACGTCTCATGTACACACACACACACTCACACACACTCACCTGTGAGACCTTCCTGACCACCTCTCCGCTGACTGTCAGCCCCTGGACAAACGACCTGGCTGTGACAAAAGCCCGGATCAATTTCGCCCTCATGTCCCGGGGGACGTCTCCAAATGGCCGCAGCGTCTCCTGTTGCTTAGCAACACATTCAAGGTAGTCCTCTGACAGGCTGACCTGCCAGACAGGAGGTGACAGGGAGAAAAAATGTAGGAGATGTATATTATTACTAGTATTTTTTGGCCTGCATGCAGTATAGAGAGAGATGGGGGATGACATTCAACAAAGGTCCCTGGACAGACTCCAGGACATTGTGATTACATGATCAGCCTCGTGAACCTTAAAAAGTATTTCATTGTCATGTCAACAGATTTAAAAATGCATCTATACGAGTAGAACACAGATCAGCTCTGGTTATGCATTTAAAGCAGCAGTAGGTAGAAATGGAGCAAATATGATTAAAAAAAGTTATCTTTATAAAACGGTTGCTATATCCTGACAGTAGTACATGAGACAGGTAATCTGAAAAATATCATGTGCCTCTGTGTCCTCAGGTGCTCCTAACGGCATCTGCAAGATTTCACAGACCTGTGGAAAACAACCAATCAGAGCTGATCCGGAGTCTGCTGTCCAGCTGCCGTCTATGAGAGCCAGCTGTTAATCAGTCGCAAACCCCGATCAAACGGTCAAACTAGGCAGCGCCGATCAAATATTAATCAATATTCTGTTACTTTAATGTCTATTTCTCGCCTCAAATGTTTTCAGAAACATCTTGTAGTGCACGGTTTAGCTGTAAAATGAGTAAGTTTTTGACCCGGCAGCCATGTTGAGATGTGCTGAGGAAATACGAAGCACCACCCACCAGCCGGAGCACAGTCAATAGGAACGCTCTCTCTCTGAAATGACCTGTGATTGGTCAAAGTCTCCCATCACGGGCTAGATATTTAAAGCCTGAAAACAGAGCCATGATGAGGTGCAGAAGTCTAGTTATCTCTCAGAACACTTGAATTACAATATGCTGAAAGGTTATTATGAAATTGTTGCCCAATGATGCCAAAAACTTGTTGCCTACAGCAGGTTTAAGGATAATGATAGATGAAAATAGTGCAGGTGATGCATATAAGATTTGCAAATGTTTATTCTCTTTATGAGCCAGAACAGAAGCAGGAAGTGACGAGTGGCAGTCTAGCCAGCAGGAGCCTAGTTCAGGAGAACTAGTTCACAAAATCCTTCAATCGTGACAAATTTCAAGTATTTCCATTCAAACATCTTTTAGTATAATTCATATGATTGTTATTAAGGTATCATTAGACATCCAAAACACAACTGAGACTGCCAAAATGTGACCTAGCATCTCTTCTCTCAGTTATGCATCAGTGCTCTGTTTCTGCTTTATTATTTTAATCATTATCTTTTCATCATTCTGTATACCAGTCTCTCATTCAAAATGTGTCAAAATGTTGAACTTGTTCACTCACATCTGTGGGAGTGGAGATTTTAAAGGTGCGCTCCAGGAGGCGGGACCAGAACTCAGACAGGGTCTCGTCCAGGTTGAGAGCGGAGCCCCGGTAGTACTGTCGCAGGTCGTTGTAGAGATCGGCGTAGAGACGAGTGTTCTGGGAGTACAGGGGACCGAGCGGAGACAGCGCCTCCTGGAGGGAGCGCTCAGAGCGACCGTGCAGCTCAGTGAAATAGGCTAGAGGAGGAGAGAAGACAAAAAAAACCAAAGACAATAAGGAAAGATAGAAGGAGAAGAGTTGACAAGCAGAGAAATAAGAGGAGGAGGACGGAGGAAGAAAACAACAACAATAGATGAGCTGAGTACACAGAGAAATATTAGTATCTAATTGGAGTCGTGACTAATGTAAGTCCAGTATTCACTCTCTTTCAGCTCTGTTTTGGTCTTGACCATCTCCTGAGCTGCTAAATGCTCCACAATGATCACCAGGTAGTCGCTGCCTTTGTTTATTGTGCTTTTTGGTGCTGGGCAGTTACGTTTCCACACAGTTTTGTTTTTTGTCCATAAATCCATATCGTATACGGATTATGCTCCCTTGTGTTCAACGCAAGGAAATGCATCTCGGATGGATAGAAATGCCACCGCAGATATGGGACAGAAGTTCATTTTGTCTGTTTTTCGCTGTCCAGTCTGGACGAGTCACATTTATACATTTTGTTAAGGGAAAAGTTTAATGGTATATTTAGCTGACATTGGTAGAACGCTAGCTGTGTAACATATAGAGTGCATGCAGAGTGGTTCATACATCTTTTAACTAAATATTTCACAAAACTGGCTAAATATGCCATCGTACTTTTCACTTGGAGAAAAAAATCATAAATAGAGCTGTATTACATTAATCAATCAGTTATTAATTCTCTAATTCCACAGTGCATACGGTCTGTTATCTGCCGCAAAAGTAAAAAAATTTCGACGTACTCAAGACAAATTACGGACTGAAGAAAAAACAAAAAACAGATGGAGGAGTTTCGCAAATACATCGGACATCATGGAGGTTCCCATCGGAATTAATTAACTTCCTGTTGACTCGCATATGTACACAGAGTTATGTGGAAACAAGGCGTTATGGGGTTTTAACAGAGATGCCTGTTGACTCTGTAAACGTCACTAATGAGAACGGAGAGACTCAAAACAACCTTCTGGTCCGTAAAACCAAAACTAAAACTCTCTGTGGAGCTGAGAGGAACTGCAGAGCTGGGAGATAATTCTGTGTGGGGTTGACACTATGAGCCCCTTTCACATTAAACATAGACATCTGATCCATTTTTATTTAAAAATATTAGTGCAAATGTATGCTGTACTCTGTTTTATGTTTTGTGACCGCATTCTAAATTAATTTCATTCATTTATCATTTTATTCGTTTACTTAGTTTTATTTTCATTGTAAATCTAATTATTTTATTTCAATTTTATGCAATGCCATATGTTCAATGTGGGGGAATGTTCAATAATGTATGTACAATGGAAATAAAAATTAAAAAAATATTTGTGGACCTTTAAGTGTCATTTTATTTTATAGAAATAAATATCCAATAAATAGCAATTGAAATACTTGTGAAGAATAAAGAATGAATAAAAAATTACATCATATCAATAGACAATGGCTTTGAATGTACTGTAGTTAAATTTCTGCCCATTTATTTAGCATGTTTAAAGGTTTCCTTGAAATTGTCTTTGCAGCCAGATGGATACAAAGCGATAGAGAGGTCAAACAGAAAGAATAAGGGAGTCAGCTCGCTGTCTCTACAGTATATTGGTCTGGGCTTTTCCCTCATGCTTCAAAGACGTTGGACCGGTGCCAGCCTGCTCTAACCACAACCAGATGGGCGGCCACATTACTGCTACTGAGGTGGCCTGCTGCCTTGAGACTAATAATTCTGTCCTCCTCCTCCCACCGACTAGTCCTCCTCCTGCTCTTTTTCTCTTCTTCTTCTTTATTCATTCTTTATTTTGACTCACTCTTTCTACCCTACTAATGACACATTTCTCACTTGCTGCATTCGTCTGTCTCCCTATTGTTAGCGGTGGCACCTCTCAGTCTTTCCTTCTTTTCTTCCTCCCTCCATCCCTCACTTTCTCTGATGTGCAGTGATCTGCAGCCCTCGGCTCCTCAGTGGGTCAACTGCTCATTAGCTGAACCAGCCACAGCCCTGGGGGACACCCCACTGTGTGTGTGTGTGTGTGTGTGTGCCCCTTCGAGATCAGGGGATCGGCTTATCACGTTTCATTGTGTCTGGCTGACTCCGCTCTCATTATAACACCCGGTCAGGGGTCCCCTTGACGCACAGGACACAAACACATCCTCCCTCGCACCGTTGCCTATTGAAGCTGCAGTATTGAACACAGTCAGAGTTCGTATCCAAACACAAATTCACAAATGCACAACACACTAATGTCATACTCCTCTGGGCCCACTGCCGAAGCTTTGGTATTGAGCTCAGCCCATAATGAGCATCTGTCCTGCAAAACACACAAACACACACCCTACTTACTGTCGAAGCTCCTTTGGAGAGCGTTGAAGGCAGACTGCAGCGACCTGCCGGCCTCTCTGATCAGTCCCTCGGTCTCTCGGGCGCTCAGACCGCCCAGGTTCTCCTCCATGGTGCTGGTACAACAAGTTGGACCCTGAGGACACATCCTCAGATGTTCACCTGGCAAGACACAGAGTCAGAGTTAATTAAATTAATTGTTTTATTTAAGCAAATTACATATTTTAATCACTGCATATGTCAGCTCTTCAACAAGTACCTTTACCACCAAATCAATAGACCAGGCTTCAATAGATGGAAATTAAAGACACAGTAATTGTAAATGCAGGTGTATGGTTGTTATTATCAATGCTAGGGGCGTGGCTCTATGTATCTATGGCAACGTCGGTCGCTCCACCACTTTAGTCCAGACTGAAATATCTCAAAAACTATCGGATGAAGGTCCGTGAAATTCTTCACAGACATTCACGGTTCCCAGAGGATGATGCCTACTTCTTGATCTCCTGACTTTTCGTCTAGCGCCACCATGAGGTTGACATTTGTGGTTTCGAGAGAAATGTCTCAACATTTATTGAATCGATTGCCATGAAATGTTTGTCAGACGAGATTAATTGCAACACATTTTTTTAAATCTAACGTCTCATCATCATCATTTTCAAGGTTTTTTCCAATACTTTGGTTCATGACTAAACTACTTTAATGACATTTCCATCAGCTGTAGTATAACAGCTTTACTGTACGCTTATTTCAATGGGAGACTTTCTCTTTTAATTCTCCCAACATTTTTTGTAAATATTCAGATAAAAATCTCTCAAATTTAGCCTGTTAGGAACTACAGTATGAAAACAGCTCTGTTTTAGCCTTGTGACTTGTCTCTTGACCCCTTAAAACAAGGCAATGTCTACTTACACGGCCTTGTGACGAGTTTAAAGTCTACCAGTTGTGACCAGTTATTTTGTTTGAATAGATTTTAGAGGCCTAAAATCATCTCCACTGTCGTTTGTCTCGACTGTCAGGTTGGGAACCAGCTGCTGTAAATGGCCGTGTAATTCTTCAACATGATCTGAAAGCATAAAATTCCCCAATATTGGAGTTATAAGGTTTCCGTATGGCAATAACAGTATGTGACATTACCAGATGTAATCAGTACTAATCAACAAAGTAATCAGACATACAACAACATACTTCTTTCGTGTTAATCCATCAATAATTTGAAAGGAGCAAGTATTCATTAAGTATGGATACTAGTGTATATTGTTCTGCTAATACTTATTTACTTTTACTTAATTACAATTTGAATACAGGACTGGAGTGTTTTTTAGATGTGGTTCTGCTACTTTTAAAGGATTTTAGTGCCTCTCACACCACTACATGAATCATTTATTGGATTCCTTTTATATATATATATATATATAGTTACCAACCAGAAAAGCACTCTGTACAGTAAATACAGTATACTGTACTTAATTTATTTATAGCAACTATGTTTGTTTTTCAGCTGTTTGTCTCTTTTCTGTTCTCACTTACAGTGTACTGTGTGCTCTGTAGTTTGTGTGTCTGTACATTCGTTTTGGGACAGTGTATGAGTACACTGAGACCAGATTAAAATTCATTGTATTCCAATTCATTTATTAATAAACTTAATTTTGATTCTGCAATGCAGGTGTCACTAGTTTGAATTCGGCCGGAGACCTTTGTTGCAAGTTATCCCTCATTTTCTGCCCCCTCTCCAGTGATGGAAGAAGTACTGAGATGTTTTACCAATCAGAATCGAGTATTCAACACAGCCGTGTAATAAAATAAATGAATAAATATGTATTATTCATATAATATTGGAATATTATTAGTGATGCAAGCATGTAAGAAGCATTCCCATGTTGTCAAGGTGGAGCTTATTTTAAGTTTTTTTTATTGTTGGGTAGTTTTTCAAGAACAATGCATTACATTTTGTAAACTAATGTTTAAAATGTAAAATCTAAATCTGAAATGTCACTAATAACTATAACCATGAAATAAATGTAGTGGAGTAAAAAGCACAATGGAGTATAGTGTAGCATACAATCTATATAGTCAGGTGAAGTTGAGTGTGTGTTGAGTAAGTTACATTCCACTACTGCCCCTCTCTTCTTTCAAAATATCAATATAAAGGCAGAAATGTCCCATGAATATAGTTAAAAACACACAAAAAATATATGAAATTAAAGTAACCTTTTCATGTGTGGTTTTGTGTCAGCTTACAGGACAAAATGTTTGTTTGGCCATAAGTACAACACAGAAACTGCAATGAAGATTGCTAAGTAAGTGAGAATAGTAAGATTGTATTTAACTGACTCTTCTTGTCCTCTAGCCAATAACTAAACGGATACGCCCAACCTGAACCTGTGCCCTAATTGTGTAGAAATTGTAGAATAGGAGGCTAGAAAACTGCTTGTCTTCAACATTTTTTTCTATTCTTATGGGAATACTCCCACGGGGGGAGAGTAAAAATAAAGATCTTTTTCACACACACATTCAAATATACCTCTGCACACACACACACACACACACACACTGAGTCTGCCAGACTGCCTAGAAAGCAGTCTGCAGCATCAGTCTCTTGACAGACTAGACG